>JAMKCH010029921.1:0-17144 GCA_023653785.1 Ophioderma brevispina | reverse complement strand
TTTTTAAATTTTTTTTTTTTCAATTTGAAATTATTATATTTTTTTCACTATTTTTTTTTTCTGAATGTGCGGTGGCCAGTAGGTCCCGCTACTGTCCGATAGCGTTGTCCGAGAATGGTCCAGAATCCTCTCCCCAGAATCTGGAACATGCGTTGCTCTAGTTCCATACACCTGAGAAATTTTGGTACGAAGAGTGGGAACACAGTAACACCCAACCCGTAATTGTATTCACACGTGGATATGTGCGTGACCATGGCCTTCCCAACTGCAAACCCTAACATGATTCCACCGACTAAAAAACATCACCTAAACAGTCTTTTTGTCTGTGTTTGCTACCCTAAAGAAGTATTTTTGGGTCAGTTGTTGTTAACCTAGAACACGTAAGAATGCCATTGTGTCGTTACTAATCCTTATTAATCTGCTTTGCGTTGCAATGTTTTTGATATCTGCTTAAACTCTGGAGTATTACATGTACATCACAATTTCATGGTTTAGAAAAAAACCATAACCCGTTTTCCACATTTTGCCTATTTTTGATACCCTAATCGATGTACGCCGTACATCTTCCTGGTTACAAAAAAGACCCCTTTTTAACGCTTTTTTTTTTCCGCATCAATCCCCACCTTTGAATACGTGCCCCCCCCCCCCTCCCCCCCCCGGGTAACCCAATCACGTGATGCTGCCTTTCTTTAATTCCTCTCATGGCTAGTAAGGTTGGGTGTGCATAATTTTTGGCCATTTCTAACAAAATTCTTGGGTGTCCCTATATTTTTAATAGAAAGCTCACCAAGCATGGAACTTTAACAACCATAACTATAACCTTTTAGCTTCTTTATAGCTATATCCATTAATTTTAAAAATGATCCCATCCATAGACTCTATGGTAGTTCAATTTTGGCAACAACCAAATAGTTTTTGTTTAATATGCTTTTTAGCCTAAAAAAACTTGGTAACCTTTGATTCTATCCTGATTTTGTTTGTTCATGTTGATGAAACGTATACTGAATTCATTGCAGTTAAAAGGAAGTATACCCAACTCTTTAGGTTACGGTAAGTTGACCCATTACCATTCAAAGGGACACTTCTAATCCATAGCTTCATCCACCTACTAACCGTCTATTAGTCAATGGTTTTATGTGTGCACTACTTATATGCAAATGGACATTCTCTCAGCTGTTTTAAAAATCAGAATTTTGTAATTTCTAAATCATTAAAATATAATACAAACATAATGATACCATCACACACACCATACTTTTTGATAATTTTTGGAAAATTTGGTGTATAATCATTAAAATGCCCCTTAACTCGACTACGTCCAAAACTCTCACCAAATCCACTCCAGTTGAGGGTAAAATGAATCCCAAATCATGCCTGACGTCATCATACAACACACACATGGCCTTAATCGCTGGATGGGACCCGCGCACCCTCTGGTTGAGGCCCTGGGTCCCAGGTTCGATTTCCCAATCAAGATGCCCAACTTCTATACTTTATTCCTTCCCTTGCCTCCTTCTGGAACAGTGTTATAAGGTTATGAAATTTTCCTTATAAGCAATATTAGCACATTTTTGAAGAGCGCCCCCATTTCAAAATTTGATATTTTTTTGCCAGTTACTTTGGTAATTGTCTAGGAACGCACCTGCGAACGAGAATCGCTAAAAAAGATAAATGCGTATTTAGCACAAAATAAGCTATTTTGGTAATTAGAATGGGATCCCAGAATGGACTTAACTGCAGAGCTGAATGCTACTTTATGTCCGTCCATGATGAAATAGTGCACCCTCGAGAAAATAACCTCTCCCTTGGCTTGCCTGAACGTATAAAACACTATGGATCGCGTAGACACTTACATGGCGCTATTTCCCGGCTATTTCACATTGGAAGCCGTTTCCAGCAGCCCGTTGTATTATTATCGGGGGATCCCGATAAGATTATTCTAGCACAAAAAATTCCTTCGGTGTCGTGACCCCTAACATTTTCGAGCTTAACCATTCACAGTATATTTTACTACAGTTTACCAATGCAATCGTGTCAAAATCTCAAATTTTTGAAAAATTGGGGCTCTTCAAAAAAATGTGCTAATATGGCTTTAATGGTTGTTTGAGCATTTCTGAACTCAAATTTTTCCATTTTGGTCCAAAACTCTCAAATATGATTTTTAAACAAAATTGACACTTGGATAGTTTTTTTTCAGATTGTTTTTCTGGATGTTCCCCCCGGTGTTTTTTGGGCTCTTTTGTGTTTTGAATGATTGATGTATAACTGTCAGTAATAGTCTTGATATTCATGTTATAGACACATGTGTTGATTATAGTTATTGCAAACTAAAAAGTTGGCCTGCAAATTACCTGGATGTCTTCCAGCCCTTATTAATATCCATATCTGTTTTTTGTCTGATTTTCTTGTGTAAAAAATCTCTATTTTTCCAATGGCTGAGACTATCATTTGGTGAAAATGTGCCCGTGCCACTTTAAGAAACCAAATGAACGTCTTCGAGAACTGAATTTTACAAATTATAACTTGATATGGTAGGTACATTTAGTCTAATGTGTTTTTTTTGAGATTGGAGTTAAAAAGTCACCAGAACTTGACGGAGAAACTGTGAATAAGCTTCAAATGGGGGCCGACACCTTGAAAATGCCCACTTCCATGTAAAACATTCAAGATTTGCACCACAGCTACGTCGTGAATTTTTTCGTTTTAAGTGGGGTGGTAACATTGATGAGATAGAAAAATCCTGAAATTTTGAGCATGCATAGTCATTTCGTTTTCCCAATAAGAGCAATTGGAAATTTAGGGGGCGTCTCATCAAAAGTGCTGCCAAATGTGAAAGACTTGTTGAGAGGGCCACAGATTAGTAATGAAGACAGTTTCCACACTTTGAAAAACATATTCTATGGGTAATATTTGGTGTAGAATCCAAATCTGGCATCAGGAAGTTAATAGCTTGTTTACTTTGAGAGTCTATGAGGCGTAAATATGTGCCTTTGTTCTTCGTGGGCCAAGTCTGGGGGGGTCATAACTCCAAAAGTAAGCCATTTTTACTGTTATCTTTGGTCAATCAGAGTAAATAGTAGAACTTTAAAAACAATCCATTTGAACAATTAGAAAACGTAATAAGGGAGGTACAGCCCCTTGAAAAAGGTAATGGTACTTTTTTGATACATTTTGACCCCCCTGAAAACCATGTTGACATACGACCACAACCTCTACTACAGATATGTTGAAGAATATCATTAACACTTTCCCTGGAAGAACACGTAAAAGTTGGGTCTTTATTTTTTCACAACAAAATACACACTCAAAGTTACCACACAAAGGTATATGTGACCAGAGGTCATTGTACATGCACGTGTATATCACCATCTACTTCTATGGGGATTCAGCAAAAAGTTTTTGTGGCTGAAAATCAAGCAAGACATCAAGGACACCAAGCTGGTTTTTCAAGAATAGTTCTTGGCTGATGTATCTTCAACCTATCTGAAGTAGAGGGGTGAGGCTCATATGGCAACATTGATTTTCAGGGGGGCCACCAATATATGTCAAAATGCAAAATTAAGATTTTCAATAGGGGTAATACTTATTAATTAATTTAGTGCTATTCTTGTACTGGCAGAAAATCCTGCTGTGTGACTCAGAATAACAGAAACTGGACATTAAAAAGATTGTTACTACGGAGTTCGTGACCCTCCAAACTGGTCCCAGATGAAAAGAATTGCAGTTTTTCACGAAATAACTTTAAAAGTAAAGGAGCTATCACATTTTGTGCCAGATTTTAATTCTCACCAACAAAAAATACCCCAGATAGTGATTTTCAAAAGTTGGGGAGGTGCCATTACAAGTTTATGGCGCTCTCAAAATTGTCTTTCGAATCGCACAGCATGTTTGATGGTGAACCCCCTAAATTTTGAGTGCTCTGCAGGAAAACAAAGGCAGTATGAAAGCTCAAAATTCGGATTTCATTTTTCATCCATATCTATAACACACCAAAAGAAAAAAATTCTATGACATGCTGCGGTGCAGATCTCGAGTGTTGACATGGTATAGCCCAAAATGAGGTTCTGAGGGTGGCAATACGTGTACACCAGAATTTCATTGGTGCCTGTTTGCATCTTCTTTTTTGTTTGATCTTTAAACTGCAGTAACTCATATTCACAACAACTTTTGACCAAGTTTGTTGCATCTACCTTAATAAAACTTCTGAAAAAAATCAATAAAAATGCACGCGTTTTTCTATTTGAAATATTTTTTTTTATCAATTGAACCAGGAAGTCAGAGACGATGATGACATATCATGCAAAAAACAAAAACACTTACAAACCAGTCCCATGCCATGTGTCTTTTTTCCCACGGTGAACCCACAAAACAGAAATCGTCAAGCTTTAATTTTTCAGGTAACAATTTACCAAGCAGACAAAATATAGATTGGAAAGAACGCAGTGGACATTGGTGGATCAGGGAACCAGAGCATATACCATTTACAGGTATGACACACACCTCCACACTCAAGATAATTGGAAAATCTCTTCAGGGCATTTTTTGACATTGGGAAATGAGCATCATCCATGACCTCAGGACTCTGATAAGACGACCTTTCAAAAACAATACAATTGTGTAAATATTTTTTTTTAAATTCTGGAATGTCCTTAAAAACTGACGGCTCTCTGAGTACTAACTCTACACAACACCCGGGGGAGGGGGGGGGGGAGGGGGGGTTGGCCCAGTTGTATACAAAGGTGGATAGGATGCTGTGAACATGGCAAGACTTCCGAAATGCACCCTAACAAAGTATTTCCACCGACTAAAAAAACATTACCCAAAACAACGCCTTTTGTCTGGTTTGCTACCCAAAAAAGTCTGGTCTGTTTTGCTACCTTAAACAAGTAAGCAATGCATTGTGTTGATATACCCCTATTATCTGGCTTTGCTCAGTGTTGCTTTACTACAAATTACAATATTGTTTATGTTTTTGATCTCCGCGTAAAACAACAATTTCAGGGTTGCGGAAAAAAAAAATACCCTTTTTTCCATATTTCTTTTTTGACACCCTAATAATGTACGCGCGTACAGCGCCTGTTGAAAAAAGAGACACTTTTTACGAGTTTTCTTGTGCAATGCATCATATCCACCTTTGAATAAAGTGCCCCCCGGACTAAAACCATAATGATTGGCGGTTACCTAAAGAACTTGTAGAATGAACAGGTAATCTTTGCCAAACAATGAATTTGCGAAATTTGTGGTTAATATTTCCAAGGTGAATGTTTCAATGGGCGTCAGACAGGAGTCTGGCAAATTTTTATGTCTTTAGTACTTTTAGATTGGTCATGTAGGCTGTTAATGTTGTTCGAACACATTTTGATCAGTGTCTTAATTGTTCTTAACAACCGTAAATATTCATCTTAAAAGCCAGAACAGCATGTTGTTTGGAAGAGCGCACTACAATTTTTCAGGATATTTGAGATTTTGACACAGTTGCATGGTAATTGGCTGAGACACTACCTGTGAATCGCTAGAGAGCCTCAACATTCTCTAGTGTCACAAAACTAAGGAATTTTTGTAATCAGAATAATAATATCAGATCTCGATAATAATTCAATGGCTGCTGGAAAGTCCTGAACTATTGAAATAGCTGGGAAAAATATGCAATGTACACGTCTACGCTCATATAGTTATTCAGTCGGTTCCACGTACGATAGAGACCATGATGAGAACAACGGGGCATATGAGACTACTCAAAAGACTGACGTCACAAGCCTGGTACCGGCTTTGTGTTGACAATTCTAATAGGACTTTCAAATATTCGAACATGATTCCCTACCCTACAAATAAATTTCTAGTAATTACAAGTTCAGTGAATCTAATCCGCATTTTTACTGTATTGTATGACTGTTTGTTGGGAATTTGGAAGAAGATAACAAACTGACATGAAAATGGATGGTAACCGGGGAAGGCAACGTGAGGCTAGGAAGTTGAGACTGAGTCTAGGATTTTACATCGTGTCTAGGAATATCGGACTTCATGTTTGTTTTTTTTTGGACTTGAATGAAAAGGTTTTGCAATTCAAATTCAGGTGCAGTGACTTAAACATTTACGTAGTTTCATCGTTCGCGACTGAGTACTCTGTAGAATAGATTTTTTGTACACTTGACCTAAGTTAAATCCACGGAGCGGGTTGAACAATGGAGTCAGCACGAGTTTCCAGTTGATAAAGGGTTTGCGCGCAAAGGAATTATGGGGCTGAAATTCCGCGCTGTGTTTAATACACTGAAGAAAAGACAACCAACAATTTCTTAGGTTATGGTGGTTATAATGTGGCAACCACCTCCTTGAAACTGGATATCTTCATACAGGTGGGATTGTTGGTGTAGTCAACTAGAATTTAAAAAACCCCCATCTTGAGAAAGTTGGGGAAATATAGATACTCAGTCCATCTTAAAGGGGGATCTCGATTTAAGTCTATAAATTTTTCATCTTGATAGAATGGCCTTCACCCCAAAAAAACCCCATCTGTAAAGTTTTATGCCGATATTTCAAAACGTTTTGAAGGGAGCTCAAAAAACGTGATTTTGTAATCCATAGAGTACTCTGTAAAATATTAATAGTTCTGGTCGACCAAATGTGGGCAATTTTGGTCATGCCATCCAAAAACAAACATCCTTTAGCCCTAAGATTTTGCAGGGTAAATGAGAAAGTAGCCTTTGTTCGTGAAGTACAAAAATTTGACCAAAAAAAGTTCGGTAAAATCGGGGGTCCCTGGGCGGGCTATTGGCGATTGGACCATGAACCTTTAAACAATAGGGAGAGTAAATTTTACCCAAAGTGGATACCAAACGTTTGAGGAGGGGCACCACATGTAGACCATAGAATAGGCAACAATTGAGGGAAATGGAGTGTAACAGTGGGAGTCGTTTTTTACAATATAACATACAAATAAAGCAAGGGAAGGTGACAAAACTGAACAGCTTTTGTTGCAATGAGATCGAACCTAATTGCCCATGCAGTAAGTCATTACACCTTTCTCAGCTTTGCAGATGCCAGCTGACACATTCCCTGAATTAATCCTCTGAAAACTACCCGACCCATTTCTATACGAGCAATTTGACTGGCTAATTAATATTAGTTATTCCTGTTTGTTCGTCCAAGATGGAAAAATATCTACGTTGGTTCCAAAATCACATGAGGCGATTGCCGAATGTGATATTGGAAACAAACCATAGAGATTTTCTGTTACAGTGTAAGTCAATCCAGGCCATCTTGATTTCATAGTAAATTACTCATTAAGGCCAAGAAAAAAAAATGTGAGTTGGCCCCTGCCAACGCAGGGAAACAACATGAAAATCTGAATCGCTTGTTTCTGCATTAAATTTTAAAATTTGCTCACATTTTTTTAGCAAAATAAAAAAATATCTAAGAACTTATGTTACAGTTGTTTATTAATTAACTTTTAAAAAAAAAACAAAGTAAAAAAAAAAAGGCAAAATATGTGTGAAACCCGAAAAATAACCAAATTCATGCTGAAATAAAATGAAAAAATGAAGTTGAGGCCAAAAAAAAAGCTAAATTAAGTTTTAAAATGAAGATTACTCTGTCTGATAACTGCAGCTTCTCCTTAACGTGGATGTTCTAGTTATGTAAAGATTGAAGCTTATCTATAGAAATCTCTTCGTAATAATTAATAACCCCTTACAAAAAAATGATAAACCCCTAAAACCATTCGATAGTTATAATTACTGTAATTGGGCACAGATATAAATTCGTCAATCTTCCCAAACCACGGGGTTTACACAATTCATACTTAGGGTTTGTTCAGTATCTTATCTTTGGGTACTAAGCGTAGTATCTCAAACCCCTTTAAAGGCACTATCAGTGATTTGCTATATCGGAAATCGGGGAAAATTCATCAAAATTCAAATTTTTGCATATCGGTAACAAGGATAGGTGTGCCGTATAACATGCCCTACTAAGCTCCATACTACAAGTGATAAGACCAAAAGCCCCCAATAAGGACAAAAGTGATATTTTTAGTCATCACTCTTCCGAAAAAGGACACTTATTCTTACACGCAATGAATGGGGAATATATCGTTCAACAGCTGTCTCTTTCTTTTCTGTCAATTTTTCAGTTGCAAAAAATAACTTGAGGATTCTACATGATCCTTCACTTGTAGATATTCTGCCAATTTCGAATAAAAAATACTCTGATTTGATTCAATGATAGTGTCTTTAGATATGGTTAAAGTGGCACTCAAAATCTCAATCAAGGACTATATATTTACTGCCACCCATTATATTCAAAAACACTAAATTTTTGTAAAAGCACAGACCAGAAAATGATACAATCTCTCTCTAGAATTACACATTACAATAGTGTTATAAAATATCTGTAATTATACAGGAGGCTAATATAGGCGTTCATAACCTGGTGAGGTCAAAACAAGACGGAATATCCAAACAAAAGCAGGTTTCAGTCCACTTGCAGGCGACTAACCGAGACAACATAGCAGCTAACTACTGTGGACACATATAGTACAACAGTCACCTGTATATGTAGCGAAAGTAGGGTTGAGGGAGGGGAATGGACGGCGGATGCATCCCTTAATTTTGGAACACCTTTCTGCATCCCTCCTAAACATAGTGACCAACACTGAGGGACACATGCAAAATATGACTATAGGGACTGTGCAGTATGAGAAATTGTCCCTTAGCCCATTTACCATACAGTAATTTGACCAGAACAAGACCAGTCAGTCTCCGCCTGATATTAAGTTTTGGATCTGCCTACTGATAACTACCTCCCAAACCACAAAGGCCAAACAAGCTGCTTGTAAACTAAGACAGTGTTTTGCAGTAATATGAAGTCCAACCATGTTCGTTCTTTAAGCTCAAACATACCCCATAAACAAGGTCTTAACACCCCCAGATCATTCATTTTCATTTTTATCTACGTGATAGCAACAATACTTTAATCTACTTTAATAACCAATACTTTATCTACTACTGTATATAGCAAAGAGGGCAAATAAATCATCGACTGTAGATGGCAAAGAGTGGGCAAAATTATCTACTGTAGATAGCAAAGAGGGGCAATACTTTATCTACTGTAATAGCAAAGACGGGGCACTATTTAATCTACTTAGATAGCAAAGATGGGCAATTAATTATCTACTGTAGATAGACCAAAGGGGGCAATAATTTATTACTGTAGATACAAAGATGGGCAATAACTTAATACCGTAGATAGAAGAGGGGCGTAATTTATCGACTGTAGATAGCACAAGAGGGACAAAATTATCTACTGTGAGATTAGCAATCATGTATCTACTGTAGATAGCAAAGAGGGGCAATAATTTATCTACTGTAGATAACAAAGAGGGTCAATAATTTATCAACCGTAGATAGCAAGATGGACATAATTTATCTAACTTGTAGATGCAAAGAGGGGCACCTAATTTATCTATTAACTGTAGAAAGCCCAGAGGGGTATAATTTTCTACTAGATAGCAAAGAGGGTCAATACATTAATTAGGAATTACTTTGAGATTAGCTTAGAAATGTTTGAAACGGTCTATATAAAAAGCTGATACATATTATTACTTCACTGGCTATAAAAGAATAGCTTTCACAAATCGTGTTTTTGTAATACGTAATAAATTTGTAATAAAAGTAATCAGTAGGATTAATTATGAAATGCATTTTAATGGTACTTATATGGATGCATTAATTTGTTTATTCTGTGCTACTATAAACCAAAGACAAACTTATACCATTAACTGTTCTGTAGGTAGGTGATGCATGGCATGATATTGCCAACTGTTAATTTACTTTTTGATCACCTTGAGGATAAGTTTAGGGCAGGCCCATAACCGGGATGGGGGGGTGGTTGGATGCCCCCAAAACCCTAAAGAGCTAAAAAGAAAGGGCTTATCAAAAATAGATTTTGCCAATGGAGTGAGTCCAAAAATTAGGATGTTATTATGCTGCTAAAATTTGTAAAAAAGTTTTTGCCAAATTCCACCCCCCTTGCAATTTTTGGGGGATCCCTTTGCAAAAAATTGCCCCTCCCTAAAAAATCCTGTTTACAGCCCTGGGTTAGGGGAAATGCACTACCAAAAAGGGGGAGGAGACCAGATTCCACCTTTTGTTAGTTTTTACATCCATTGCAGCCCCTACAGGACTGAATCAACTCAGTGGTTATTCCCCTTACAATGGATTGCATGTCAACCCTAAATGACACCCTTCACTTCCCCAAAATCTCCCAAAACAAAACAATCCTAAAAAATTTCATCTCCAAAATGTTTTCAAACTAAAAGATAAGAGTTCTGCACCCTCCCACACAATGTGGTTTCTATGAGGATTTACGATACAGATAAGGGACGCACCACTATATGTCAAGGGGAGCAAAGTAGTTTGGATTGGTTTATTCTTTTTAATGCCATTTTTGAGTGGGGATAAGGGTTATTTTTTACTCATTAGCAGGCGAATCCCTCCCCCGCCCCCATCTCACTATACTTCATAAACTTCGAAGTACAAAGTAAATTAATCGATGCGCTGCGCAGCATTATCGCGCCTTACTACAAAATGCGCTTATACACTCTTAGGCACAGTCTAAATCACGCATGTTGAAGAACAAAACAAATCTCTTACACTGATACATACAATACTGGTCATATAAGTCGACAAATACCAGGCATTCCTTGTGAGACTGGTGTGGGAGTTTATTGATTACTTTGTACTTCTAGGTTTACAGAGTATAGTAGTGGGCAAAGTTCCCCCACAAAAAAAAAACCCTGGACATCAAATAGTTTGTCCCTAACAAATCCTGTTTATACACACTCATACTTTGCCTCAACACGTACTTTGCCTCAACACGCTCTTGATCAAAACAACCATCACTGTTCCACTTTACTAATCAAGCTTCTCGGGTGTTGAAAATAACAGCAAAAAGACTCTGTAATTATCGCAAAGTGCAAGAGTGGCCAATGCATTCCAACCACTGTTGTGATGTGAAATTGTGTCTATTAATATTTTTGGTTACTAGGGTTGACTCGCTTTCTAGGTCAGTGTACTTTTTCCCTTTTTTAAGGTGCATTTATGATTCCAGCTTCTGTTTTAGGACATCTTCACTAGCATTATCTTTGAGAAAAAAACTTTTCACAAAATTGCAGTGAGTTCTGATCTTGCAGTGTTATGAGCATATTGCTTGTTTCAGGCGGGTCCGTAGACCACGTGGCTGTAGTGTCTGTACCATTTATCCATTAACAGACGGAAAATACAAAAAGTGGTAATTTCGTACAGATGCCGTGAATGTGCACATTACGGATGGGGTACTCATGGATTACTAAGGCTAAACGGTTCAGATGAATCAAAATCTCAACTTTTTTGAGGTAAGTCGGGGAATGAGGTTGGGATCACGAAATGCCCCTTGAAAGTAAAGAGTTTGCACACAAGATATCTGTTATGTTCCATAGCACTTTGCAGAAAAAGGTTTATTAGCTATCCACCTTTTATTCTGTTGTATGCTCTGTTGAAGTTCCACCAGGTATTTTTCCCCTGTGGTAGATCTATACTAGATACTTCTACATGGCGGGGGGGGGGGGGGGGGAAGGGGGAAGGACACGATCTGCTCGATGTGGCATTGGGGATTTCCACACGGTAATTTGGTGGAACTGCTACGTGCATTTACTATGGCAGTCTCGGTCCCAGTGACATTAAAAAATCATCTCTTAAACATTTTGTTTCAAGAGATTATTAGTAAATTTGATAAATTAAAACAGAAAAAAATTATTGGCTTCAAAATCCGTCGGGGTTAGTAGATAAACCGCGCCCAAAAAAGTTGGAATTTCCAATAAACGTCATTCTAGATTAAATATCGTGACCAGGCCTAGTTTTTAGTCAAGTCTGATGTGTAACCGTTCGTATGGGCATAAGAGCGCCCTACTGGACCGTTATTTTGTCTTGAAACAGACTAGCAACCGGAAGGAAGTTGATGCCATTTGAATGTATGTTGCTGTTAGGTTGGCATGTCTACCCCCCCTGATACATGGAAAATTAGCCCTAGAAAACACTCCTAAATAATGCAAGTGGAACAACCTTCTTAAACAAGATTCCCACTTTTAAGAAAGAAGAAAACTAGACATGGTAGTAGAGTCATTTTCGTAGGATCCGTGACCATTCATAGGTACCTTTTGTTCTCAGGGGATTTGACTAGAATGATATATTTTAAGAAAAAATGGACAACCAAAGGGACATCCAAAAAAATGGATCTTCTCGGGAGGGGGGGAATAATGTTGTATAGGGCCGTTTTTCAAAATGGCCGCCGGTTTGCCTATTGAAAAAACAGGAAAAATCTACAGTTCATGAGTAGACGAGCTATGTTGACAAATTATGTGTCGTTTTTAAACTATTCTGATAATCCAAACATTTTGAAATGGTATTCAAAGCATTTGGGGGTCATCTTGACCCTAAATCCACGAGATGGCCGCCGATGCCATTAGGCAAAACTTACAATTTTTTTTTATCTGAAGTAGTTGGTCCAGTGTGACAAATAAAGTGTCTTTTAACTTTTTTGGACATTCCTAACCTTTTTAAAATGGTATTGAAAGTCTTTTGGGGGTTATCTTGACCCTCAAATCAAGATGGCCACCCGAGCCATATTGAAAAAAATACAATTCTATATCTCGGGAAGTAGTTGGTCTATCGTGTCCTTGCAACTATTTTGGACAGCTGAACCCTTTAAAATTGATTCAAAGGTTTTGGGGTCATTTTTGCCCCCTAAATAAGATGGCCCCGACGCCACATAAAAATCGGTTTCATGAAGGGTTGGGGTATTGACAAAATTAAACACTTTTCTTCCTAATTTTGACTCTCAACAAATTTAGTAATAAATATAGTAATATTTATTAATGTTTTGGCGTCATCTCAACCCATCTATATAGTATAACTTGACAAATAAATGTACATGTAAGTAATATTGAAACACTCTCATTTAGTAGAGGTCAGTTGTATTATCTTTAAAATAATTGAATTAAGAAAGAATAGTGGGCCAGACCCCTGTGGCGTATATAATCTTATATAATCAATACCAACTCAATGCTGCATTTAGTGTTAGGTATAACATGGTCAACTAAGCAGAGGATATCTGGCTTGAAAATACTGTTTTCTGCTCATTATGTATAAGTACATGTTGACCATGATCGCAATAATTTTGTATACTTTCCAATATCAATGTCATTATGATGTTTGACCATGTTACCAAGATTAGGTGTGCTCTTGGTACTAGGTCATACACAAGTGTGTGGGCCTCACATGTAAATTTGTAATCATCAATAATAACTGGATCATCAATGTTTTTGCAATAGTACAAGATAGCTTTAACTGCCTCATCTACGTATTGGATTCAAATGGAACATTCTAGGATTAGGATGGGGTTTTCTTGAACCTTGCATACACAAGTTAAAGACACTACTCAGTGATTTGAAAAATATTTGGAAATTTGCAGGCATAGCTTCAAAGTGAAGGATAGTCTGTAAAATTCTAATAAGTTACCCTTTCCAAACTCTGACGAATGACAGAAAAGGAAGGAAAAGGCAGAGTGTTCCAAAATACGAATCCCAATTCAATTACGTGTTGTAGTAAGTGTCCGAACGGACAGTAATGGACTAAACCAAAGCTAAATGTAAATAGTGTGTACCTTGAACCGCTTCCATGCATCTTACGTTGATAGCAACATTGGTTTTTCTTGTCCCAGTTATTAGACTTTTCTGGACCTTTCATGCACCAACACACACAATTCCTATCATCCAGCATACCTATACTGAACAACGTTTTTGGGAGGAAGGATCTGAGAGAAGGATTGACGGAACTGAAGTCCCAGCTTTTCTTTGATTTCTAAGATTTCTGCTTGCGCTTTGTAGCTTCGTTGAGGACAAACGCTTGTTACACATGCGGTTTTATCTAGCAGGAAACATCCCCCCCCCCCCCGTGCATTATCATAACCAATAGGTCCCTCCATCCCATCCCGCTGTTGTATTGGAATGGTGGAAATTATCAAAGGTCTTTCCATTGCAATGTTTATCCTAATGTTCTTCCATTTCTCTGCCGAGTATTATTAAGCTGTCTTTTACATCGCAATGATCTAGTATGCATTCTAGCTTATCAGTCTCTTGGTTGTTCTGTAGCATTTCAGTTCTTCTCTGTTCGTCTCCATCATGCGCCTTGTTACTTTTAAGTAGTTTTCTAAGTTTTCGTAGCCATCTTTGTACTATGCAAAACCATTGTTATTGTTGGAACAATTTGACGATTTTCGGCAACTCGCTTCACCACCCCCAACCCCCCAACCAAAGTTGAATGGCGTATCATCATCAGAAGTCGTGCTAATTTCACCAACATTGATTGATAGGGGTGGGAAGGCAGGTGGAAAGGTAAGTGAAGTGGAAGGTTGGGACTTTCAATTGAGTCATAACAAGGGCTTGTAGGCTTTAACTCTGGAACGGGGGCAATGTAGCAAATTGTTCGAGAGGTTCGAAGTATTTTTTTCCAAGATTTTTAGATATCAAGGGCACACAAATCTGGAAAATGTCAAAAATCTTAATGATTTGAAATAGGAAGTATACAAAAAATTTTTGCTGTTTGCTCATACTACACATAATAGAGAAAACAGTATTTTCAAGCTAGATACTTTCTGCTTAGTTGGTTCTGATACACCAGACTAAAACAGCATTGAGTGGAATTGGTTATATAAGCGTATACACCACATGGTCTGGTCACTATTCTCATTGAATTTGTTTTAAAGATAATACAACTGAATCTTACTAAATGAGAGTGTTTCATATATTACAGGTCCACTTGGCCTTTGTCAATTTTATCCATGACAACTATATTATTTTGGGAATATTTTAAAAACCTTAAAAAAAAAAAAAAAAAAAAAAAAAAAAAAAAATCCAGAATTATTAAATGGAAAGGAGAAAGGGTGGTCATGTTTATTTTGTCAAAAAAGCACGCAACATACTTCATGAAAATTACGAGAATTTTTTATGTTTAATTGTCATGTGGCCGTCCGGCGTTCGTCTTAGATTTAGATCAAGATGACCCCAAAACACTTTGATCCATTTTAAAGGGTTCAGCATGTCTAAAATAACTAGAAAAGACCGCTTAGTTGACCATGGTATACCTAACATTAAAGAGAGCATTTGACTTGGTAGTTTTATTGCTATCTCAAAACAGTGTCTATGGGCTCCAGAGATGGCGGCCCAAAGGACTCTTTCAATATAGCAAAAATGATCCAAAATCGAACAAAACATACTTTGACAGATGACTCTGCAGCTCCTCGACCGTAGAGGTCAACCAAGCAGAGGTTACGTTGAGTGCGCTCAGACGATTAGGTAGATGCTGGAGGGTTGGTTTCTTAGATACCTTGGTGTTTATTCTTTAAATGCTTAAGGTGTAGTGATATTGCGAGGGTTTCAGGTAGACAGTTCCATTGGGGTTTATTGTTACATAAAGCTCGTGCGCGAGTTCACACTGGGTTGTGTTAAATTGTGTGTTAACACAAGGGGTGAAGCCCATTCAAAACCATCGTCCGTGCGGGCGCTGAAAATTTTGAATATTGCACGGAATAATTATAGTTTGGGTGCTTGCTGGTATACACACAGATGTCCATTCGATACAAAAAACAAATCCGGCCCACAATATCAGTTGTTGATTAGTTTGGGTGCTATTGGGTGGTTAAATTTTGTCCTACCCATGGCCACACAACGATGAAAAGGACACGTCAGTCCGTCTTGATTTAAATAAACCGCCTCAATGAATACAATCTTTATCACTAGCGCTGCTCGCAAGTTGCATTATGAGAAAAAGAGTATCGAGAGCACAATGATCCGGTGCACTATTATTACACCTGGCCACCTCTAACACATACATCAATTTGTATCACCACTAAACCGATTAGTGTAATGCAAGCGGCACCCACAGTATGTGTAAGAAGCGAGGCGCATGCTTTCTATTGTTTGTACTCTATGATTTTCTATTGTGGTCGGCAAAACATGCGAGACCATGAATTCCTAAAGATTACGTAACGTTTTTTTGCCTCTCTATCTATAGAACCTCTTTGGTTAACACCAGTTGTGTTCTGTATGTTCCTTGGTTTTATATAAGAGTATAAGCCCACAGGGGTCTGCACTATCTTAATTTCATTGTTTTTAAAGATAATACCACTGAATGAATGTTTCATATAGTAAATTCACATTTATTTGTCAATTTTAAAAATTTGCAACTATATTAGTTTGGGTTGAGATGACCCAAAACATTATAATACT
Organism: Ophioderma brevispina; assembly: GCA_023653785.1. Lineage (NCBI taxonomy): Eukaryota > Metazoa > Echinodermata > Ophiuroidea > Amphilepidida > Ophiodermatidae > Ophioderma > Ophioderma brevispina. The sequence continues at coordinate 829 of JAMKCH010029921.1, read as the reverse complement.
ATTCTAATTAGTTGGTCAAAATAGTCAGAAAAGAGTTTAATTTTCTAATCGCCGAACTACTTCATGAAATCCAAATTTTGATGTTTTTTCAATGTGGGCGTCGGTGGCCATCTTAGATTTAGGGGTCAAGAGACCCCAAAACACTCTGAATGCCAGGTAAAAAGATGTCCAGCATGTCCAAAATAGTTAGAAATACCTTTATTTGTCACAATAGACCAACTACTTACTTCAGATATATAGAATTGTATTTTGTCAATATTGGCGTTCGCGGCCATCTTGGATTTGAGGGTCAAAATAACCCAAAAAAGACTTTTAATACAATTTAAAAGTTTTGACTGTCAAAAAAAGTTAGAAAAGACCTTTATTTGTCACACTGGACCAACTACTTCAAAAGATAAAAATGTAAGTTTTCACATATGGCAATCGGCGGCCAGCTTGGATTTAGAGGTCACGATGAACCCCCAACACTTTGAATACCATGGTAAAAATGTTTGGAATGTCAGAAATAGTTAAACGAACATAATTTGTCAACATAAGCTCATCTCTACTTCAGAATATAGAATTTCATGTTTTTCATATGGCACAGGCTGCCATTTTGAAAACGGCCTATAAAACATTATTTCCCCTCCCGCCATTTTGGGAGGTACATGGGGGCCATTTTTTCTTAAATTATCAGTCTAGTCAACTCCACTGAGAAACAAAGGTCTCTCTATGAATGGTCACGGATCCTAAGAAAATTACCTACTATTGGGACAGATCCTAATTAACAAGACGGCCTTATTGGGAATGGATGGTGATCCCTTAAGACCCCTTGAGTGAACTGACCTTT
>JAMKCH010029920.1:0-17023 GCA_023653785.1 Ophioderma brevispina | reverse complement strand
CCTTATCATATTAAAGAAATTAAATTGTAATTCTTAAAATCCGAAATTGGTTTGAATTTGTGTGAACAAGATGGCAACATACACTGGACATATTACATTTCATGACTTAATTGTAAATACAACCAGGCATTTAAGAAAAGATGATATGCTAGATATTTGAATTGGACATAGGACTATGTATCACAGGTGAGTGACAAATAACACAATGAAGAATAACAAAAAGGAACATGGGGACTTCACACCAAAACAAAAAATCTTACTGCAAAGAAATAAAACATTGCAAACTTCCAATAAGTGAGAATAATCTGATAAATTTCTAGAAATATATGACAACCTAAATACTATATCTACATGCAATATATGAGTTTTACCAAGCTGCCATAATTTATGATGATTAACACATTTACCTACACCAAACCATTTCATTGCCATGATTGAAATTGAGACGTCATTTAGTGGAAAGCAGCAATATTAAAGGTCCAAACGAGAAAGATTTGGGGGGCATTCATATATTTTTTGCATAAGTTGTGATTTCACATGCGATAAAACTCCCAATAGATTTTTTTTACCTTGTATTTGCTACAGCAATGCCTTGAAAGTGAAATAAAAGATGATTTTGATTTGCTTTTATTTCAATATAAAACATGTGCTTAATTTAGTATTTGCTCCTAAAATTAGAAATTTCATTAATTTCTGTACCAAAGAAATGATTATTAGCTTAATCCGTTCACATGGGGATATTTTTATATAAAGTTTCCATTATTGCAAAAATCAGAATTTTCACATTTTTAGGGACACCTATAATGTGAAATCTTTCATTGCACCTTTAAGTAAACTTTGTAAATCGTTTTCATCTTTAGCAAAAAAGACAATGTCAGCCCGAAAAGACGGTCATAAGACGGTCATAAGCATCCTTGAAAATTCATTTATATCCCTTACTCCCTAGAAGGAAAATGGCTAGTAACCTGACGATCACCGCAAAAAAGGGAGGTAGCGGAAGTTGTGTTGTTAGATCTAGGAGCACTTTCCCCGTAAATACAAGGCAGGGGTCCGCTCCGTGATTTTTGAAGAGGGGCATTTAGGAGTTTAAGGGATAAAATGCAAATAGGAATTGGAGACAAAACACAACCTTGCTTGACATCCTGGCCAGCTTAGCATCAACTAATATGTAACATGTCCCCAAATGTAACATTAAAAAAACAGCCTGTCTCAAAAAATGGTACTTATTGAAAACGATGATTTTATTCATCAAATCTCAACATAAGTTAAGGGTTTTTGAGCTTTTTCAATCGAGAGATAACTTCAGTTTACTGGAAAAACACAAAAATCGAGTTTGTGTCACTTTGTGGTTGATAACGGCGAAAGAATTAGATAAACATAAGTTATTCACATTTTAACATATTTGAAATACTTCGAAAGGGATTAACTTCATAAAGAATCTCTAAGTTTAAAAGATACGAAAACAGTTATGCAATGGTGGAAATGATCTTCAGTAAGTTCTGGCTTTAAAATAAAGTATAACATTCGACATACTCCGTTGTCCGTTATAAGAGAACCATGACCGCACAGTTTGAGGAGAGAGTTTTTATGGTTTTGAAGAAGGCCTATCGTGATACGCAAAGTCCCTACCGACACCTTGATACTTAGCTTCCAAATTCAAATCTATATTGACTTCAACAATAAGTTAATGCACAAAGATCGTGCAATATGTTTAAACCATTTCTTTGGATTTGGAGTGTTTATTTTGATTGCAATTATATTCCTCTTGGCATGATTTTAACAGATACCAATATTGTAATAAATTCAGAGCTCCATTTCATTGAAACCTGCAACTAAATATTGAATTATTATTTATGAAAAGAAAATAATTTATCATTGACTTATTAATTGGCTATAAAGCTTGTCGCGTCGTGGCCGTTCGTCCGAAAAAATATACTTTCCCCTGTTTTTTATGTGTGTATTGTTTTTCATTTGCCAAGTTATCCAACAATCTTTTTGTGAACTACAAGACAACATGGCCAAAATACTCAAAACACTTCTGTCTTCCATGCATAAAAGTGGCACAAAATCGATTTTGTGTATTGCAACTACAAAAATTGCTTATCTATCTCTGAATTGACAAAAGTAAATAGATCAAACAAACACACTTTGTAAAACACGGTCTTGTCTCTAATGGTTTTCCAAGTAAGAATGACTTATTTTGAAAATTTCATATTTAATTTTTTTTTTAAATCTGATTGTAAGCATTTTTTAGACATTGAATATTTTCATATGATGGGCACGTATGATCCGGTGGAATTGAGCGCCTCGACCAACAGGCCGAAGGTTGCGAGTTTTTTTTTTTTTAAATAAAATCTTGCCTAACCCCAGCTCCCTTACTCCTCCCTACCCAGTGTACAAATGGGTACTGGTATTCAAGATATGTCGCGACAAAGTATTCAAAATTTCTGGTGTCGATGTACGTATGGGCAAATTACTTATCTAGTCTCAAATTGTTTGTCTGGTCACATCCTATAACCGAAAATTCATATTTGCTCTGCATTTGACATTTGCAGTATTTAATTATATTGGTACGTACTAATGAACTCCATAGGAGATTTAGACCATTGTTGCATGATACCTCTAATTACATGACCAAATGTGAATGAAATGAGTGTCAAGTATTATTCTTATTTATTATTTACCAAGTTATTATGACTATCTATAGTCGATTGTGGTTTAAATGACCAATCTTAACTGTAATACAACTCATTGTAATCTATGTATTTAGGCCTAAGTGGCATTTAATTTCCGGCATCTGCTGGCAGTGTACTAGGCCAAGAATTTTAGTTTTAACCTGGATTTCCTGGGAACAAGCTGAACATGTTTAAGGATTTGGTGCATAAATAGTGTCTAGAATAACATACTAAAATCCATAAAATCCTCTTTGAGCGTTTTCAGAAATAGGGGTTACAGTTTGTACAGGGGTAAAATTACAAAATATTAGAATTGTCCTTAAATGTGTTCCCATCCAACATTTTGTCATGTCCAAGGATCATCAAAGGTATAGTTTGTCCCAATCTACAACCTTGTTTAAGTCTACAGACTAAATCATTCCAAGGTCATCCTGGGTTAAATATTCAAATGAAAAAATCCAATTTCATTGAAACCAAAGTCAAATTGCCTCGTAGATTCCTATTAAAAAAGAAATGTTCATTCAAATCACCTACATGTATTTCAATATTGACATATAAGAGCAGAAAGCAGTGTCCCCCATAGAGGCCTGTGAACCCCTCCCACTTGGCCCTGTACTTTTGCAATTAATGACATCACCTGTTTAAATATTCATGTGGTCCTATTCATGTATAAACTGGGAAGACTTTGACACATCTTTCAGAAGACATCCGACCATTCTGAAAATTTACCCCCAGGATGACCTGAGCCTTTTTTTTTTTTAAATCTAGTTAATAAACTACAAGCCATAGATAGGGCAAACTATTACCTTTTTTTAATCCTTGGGACATGACATAAAAGTTGGAAACACTTTAAGGACAATTGAAATATTCGTAATTTACCCCTGCTACAAACTTTGACCCTTATTTCTGAATGAAATGCCACAAAGAGGATTTTTGGGGACTTTAGTTTAGTATATTATTGCTAGACACATTTCTGCACCAATTCTGGCATTTTCAGCTTGTTCCCAGAAAAGATATTTCCACCTTCAATTGTTTATTGTCTTAATTACTCTTGCCTATACTGCAAACTTATACGGCAGATAAATAGGCCAGTGACCCAGAACTTGTACGGCAATCTGGCACTGAATTTCATCAGCAAATTGTTTTTGATGAAACTATACCCGGACCTTGTACGCCAGAAGATAAAATTGGCTTCGCCGACCGCAATTAACTGCCAATCGTCGCAGCGTGCAATCAATTGATTTCTTTTGTAATGCGCTCTTCTGATCCCGACATTAAAATTCGGATTTAAAAGGTTATTACTTGGTTGAAGCGAAGGAAATAAACAGTTGCCTATCACTAAGGTTGCAATTCATGATCTAAAAACATGGAAAGAGATGCCAATTTATTAGCTTTTATAGACATTTTAGAGGGAAATCCTACTTAAGGATTTTTGTTACGTATGATTAGTATTATTGGGAGGTAACTTTAGTTTATATGTTTCTCAAAGTACACCACCATTCATCTTGTGTATTCACTGTACAAAACGGCGTCGAACTTTACAGTCTTTAAGGACATCACTGTGCCAACAAAAACACGATTAAAAATTAAAACTTGCATGTTTTAGAATAATATAGTTATTTGTTAGTGACGTTATTCAGAGTGGTAAATAAAAAAAATTATTGTTTACAACTCAACTTAGTAATCCTGTCTGCCAAAGTAAAATGTTTTCTCGTACATCGGCGTACTTGGTAAATTTTACAGTTGGTTGGAAAATATACAGTCAAAACTGATGGCCGTGAATGTAAATGATCACAATTTCGATTGTTTTCAAGGCCAAAAACTGTGAGTTTAATGGGTATAGAGTAAAAGATTGAAGTATAAGTGTACAGTTTCCACCCAAATACTACAGCGCATAGCTATGTCCGTAAAATGGACGTGCTGTAGGCCTATGCACATAGTGTCTCGTACAGTGAACGTATTTTTCGAGTTTTCGCACTTGCCAGTTTTGTTTCTCCCAGATTGTTGATTTCAGAATGCTTATAAAAATCAATCAAACACGTGATTTTTTTTTTGATTTGCGTGAGTTACTTAGAATGTGCGGAAAATTAAAGGCCCTGATTACGCTAGGCGCCTCCCTCCTGATGATATGATCGCCCCAACTTAGTTTAGTAAGCCTGTTCACCAATTGTAGAACTGTTTTACCCCTGGTAAACTGTTAAAATTACCGTTGTTGTTGTAAAGAATACACTCAAAAGCTTGCATTAAGTTGTATTACAACTAATATCTCGATAAAATATACGTGCTGTATTATTTATCAAAAACCTTTAACAAGACATACACGCGAGGACATCCAGGGACGAGCGGCGGGGCCATATCAGTGAGATCGCACGATCGCATTTGTAACGCGCATCACGGTCTAAAAGTACGCTATCTTGTAAAGGTATTTTTTTTTTTTTTTTTGTTTACAAAGAGTATAGATAATGGGACATTCTTTAAAAGGGCTGCAGTTTACCAATTTAGTTCAGAATTAGCCCTGGAAAAATGTTAAAAAATATTATTTTGCTGCAATTTCCCGGGATTACAGCCAAATACTGTAAATTTATTGCTTTTTTTATAGCATTTTACAGTAAGTTTCCGTTTTTGGAGAATGCAAAACTTTGTTTTGAGCTTCAACTTATGTGCATGTTTTTCCGTAATTTCTTGTGTTCATTGTATATAGGTTGAATACGGATGCCACCTTTGATGTTGTCACTGTTATGAAAGTGAAAATAAAAAAATTGAATTGAAATTAGTAGCCTCTTCTTTGTGGAAAGTGGGTCACACGACCATCTATTATGTTATATTTTTTTAGGTATGACCGGTTGTTTAATATACCAATTTTAAAAACCCTGGGGGAAACCTATTTACGGGCTTTTTAAAATTTTTTATTATTACATAAAAAACAAAATGTGGCTAGGCAAATAGACAAAATAAAAAAAAACACCCGGAATATTTACCGCTATACAGTAGGCCCTATCATGTTATTGATCGGGAGGCGGAACCAATTTTATGACAACCGTGGATAGAGGATCTTAAAATCTCTGGTGGTAACCATGATTTAAAAGTTCACCAAGTATCCTCGGTGGTACTTTATCGCAAAACATATAGGCCATAAACAAGGAAAATAAACATTTTTATATAGCCTACATGTACTCGTAAAAGATAACAATGTGTGGAGAGTGAGATGGACCGGGGACGATACAAGAGAGTAAGAGATTACAAAATTCTAAATATGAATAATATACAAAAATGTATGAGTCGAAGCTTACGAAGAATTAGAAAATTAATGGATTAGTTTCCTTTTTTCTTAAATTTCTAAAATATAAGCAACCAGTTCAATTCATTGTTTAAAGATGTGCCCCTTTAAAAGAAAGTGAGCAAACGAAAAAACTTTGCTTTTATAAGAGGAAAAACCGGTCAAGGGACTAAGGCACACGTGGGGCGAGCGAAAAGAAAACCAAACGAACGCGAGGGGCAAGCGCTCAACAGTCAGAATAATAGCGGTTGTGCCTTATTATTAATGACAAAATACCGCTCAAAGGACAAGAAAGAAATTGCCAAAACCACTATGTTTTCCACCATAGCGAAGGTCTTTCAAGTTTAAATTGCTTGAACAACAAAATATCAAGGGCACTTATAATATTCCTCTGCTGAACGACGAAGTAAAGTTCCATTGAAGGACTGATTGAATCGGTTATTGTCCTCCCGATGGGGAGCCACTTGAGATTCCAGGTTTACGACGCGCGACACAATGGGGTTGTGATTGCATCAATCGAAATGGGAGAGAGAGAGCAACTTATACGGCAGTCACGTTGAACTGCTGCCGTATTTGTTACCTGTGATAGTGTGTGGCACGATAAAACGACATTAAACTATACGCAGACCAGCACTAAAAGTACGGCGATTTTGCCGTATAAATTTGCAGTACTACTGCAGCCGCTGCCGGACGGAAATAAATCGCACTTAGGCCTATTATAGATTGAATCTAGAGTGTTATAGTGTCTGCATTATTGTATATTGCATATACATGTACAATACATATCAATTTCTTTGCCCAACACTATAATTCGATTATATTATTGTAGTGATTCTGCCATAATCATTCTTTTTATACCCATGGAAGACGATGGTGTGAATAAAAATGTCTAATGTCTAAAAGAAATAAAATATATTTCCCGGGTACCACTTCGAGGGGGGGATGTTTTATGAAAGGTTTAGAAATGGCCAACTAATTTATTTAAGTTGTATCGAATTATGTATTCAAAATGTAATGTAGCATTGGGTAGATTCATACGTGGATTGTTGTGTTCCCTCTTCTTGTTAATAGTTGAAGTTGCGTGTGGAATGGATTAGCTAAAGTATGGTTGGGTTATGTGTGGTAACCCCTTCATGCACCCCCACAGAAAACTACCCACCACACGTTAGGTGCCCTTAGTATCCTAAAAAAAACAAACACTTTGGGATGTAACAGTAAAAAATCCCGATGCTCTCGAGATATCCAAGATGGCCTCCAAAATTTGGAAATTTAAAAAATTGGTCACAATTAAAAAAATCATACTCAGAAGTAATACCCAATAAACCCAAATCAAATTGTTAGTTAGATGTTTCAACCCTCCCAAAATTAATTTGTTATTCTTGTGTGCTCTAATGCTCTAATGATGAAAGAATAAATTAGATGATCAGATAATATGTTTAAATCCATAGAATCTAATTTAAGCATACTTTTGTTCGGTTCGTTTCCAATGCACCCAAATTCAAGATGGCAAGCAAAATGGTCCAATTCAGAGGAAAAAAGTCGCATTATTGGATGAAGAAATAAGTGTAAAGTGATTATATATCCATATTAAATTGGACTTTCCAGCGCTTTAACACACACTTAGTAAAAAGAAATACATTTCGATGGCAATAGGGGTCCTTCTGTTGGGGTGCATATACATCTACTTTAAGAGAAGAAACAAATAATGCTAAAATAATGCTGAAGGGAAAGTCCCATTTGAACGCCAGTTAGTTTCATTAAAACATAAAACCAATACGTTTTCTAATCAGGCTTTTGCTTCAACTATGCTATATCTTTTGACAACCCTTAGCAAAAAGGCATTTCATAGTTTATCAGGTCCTCTCACGGTTGAAATGGCACAGCGGTAAAAGCTTTGAATGGCCTTTATCAAAGATAATTTCGTATGCATGTCTTTACTATACAAGGGCGTATTACGGTGTGCTAATCGTTGCATTGATCTACCCAGATATTCAGTTAGTGTGTAGAGATTTTGCTTTTTTAAAAAGCAGTGAGCTCAAAATGATCGTGGATTGATAACCGTAATTGCTGTATGTAGGATAAATATTGTGTAGTGACCGGAGTTGTGTATTTAATGTGTATCAAATTAGTTTTTTTCAAAGTTAAGTTATTTATTTAAAATAGTGACAAGGGCCGAAACATTGCATTCGTCAATAATCTCGCGGGTCAGTGCAGGCAGCCGGCCGAAAGCCGAAGGTTAGAGGGCTGCTGCACGGACATATGACGGTCAAGAGAAATATTGACGAGCATATTCACTCGAGCAGAAATTTGATTAGTTAAGTAACAAGTATTTTTATTACGAATATTGTATATCTGTATGAAAACCAAAGATACTTAAATTTAAAAACATCACGCCCATTATGAGAGGAGCTCTAAGTAATTTAACCATTTTCAACGCCGCCGACGCTAACTTCACGACATTTTGACACTTTAGATTACTTAGAATATTAACTAAAATTTCGGTTCTGAAAAAAAAACCTTAGGCATTCGGTGTGTTAATGCCTAAATGCCATGACTAAATGGCCCTGAATGGTCCTGACAACTGCACTATTATTAAAGAACCTACAATCACTGTTTTGAGCCAAAGCATGTTTGTGTTTAATACGCTTTTCCTATGGTTTATGAAAATAACATGTTTCCTGCGCCCCAAACCGTTTAATAAAACTTTTACATCTTGGCCCAGGTGACCCTTAATGACCCCGGCTAACCCATCCCATGGATTTACTCAAAGACACTGTAGTCAATGCGGTGTGCATACTTTCATGATTCATTACATTGCATATCCTGCTTGAGAAACAGCAGGTTTGTTCCACAATGACCCTGATGACCCATCATATGGATGCTCCACGGACACTGTCTGTAGTCGATGTATGTGCATGAGTTTCGTGATTATTGCTTTTTCCTGCAACTAAACAGTTTAAAGCCTTACGTCTTCACCCCATTTACAAACATAATGACCCCAATGACCCACCACGCATACCCCCATAGAAGGGGAATGGCTAAATAGTGAGTTGTGAAATGGGCGAGTTGAGTTGATGGCGAAAAAGTTGAAGGCGCAGTTGTTGGGCGAGTGGTGAGTTACAACAAGGTGGTGGCAAGTTACAATAAGGTGGTGGTGAGTTACAACAAGGTGGTGGCAAGTTACGACAAGGTGGTGGCAAGTTACGACAAGGTGGAGGCGAGTTACAACAAGGTGGTGGCGAGCTACAACAAGGTGCTGTTGAGTTGTAACAAGGTGGACGGAGAGTCTACGGACAGGTAACAGTGAGTTACGACAAGGTGTGGTGAGTTAAGCCGAGTTGCCAAGAAAGTTACAAGGTGTGAAGTTAGGACAGGTGCAATATTGAAGTAATGCAATTATGATGGTTTAAAATATGTATTTTGATTACTTGGCTAAAATTAACATTTACACTTCACACCTACTTGTATCATGGTTTTATCATTGAACAGAATAAGGGCATATGATACAGAGTATGTGCGAAAGCTATATGTAAATTATGCCAAGTACTCAAAACCGCGCTTATAGGGATTAGTCGTGTACGGTATAGAGAGTGCATTTCTGAAGGTTGAGTTTTAAAAGGTGCTTGTCCGAATTATGTCTATTCTGTTTCACTAGTGCTATAAGAGCATGGGCCACGTGTTTACATCTGCCCCATCAAAAAGTACCGTGGGAAACACACTTGCTGTTTTGATGGTAGAAGCGTAAGCGCATTGCAAAGACCTATCAATGACGTGCTAATATTGATGGTTAACCATCAATTCTGGGTTTTTTTGTTTATATTTGGCAATGAAATGGTTTGAGGGACCCAAATTTCAGGACGACATTGAGAAAAATACTGCCTTTTCACCGATATCAAAATCAATACTAATTTGGCCGGGTAAATCGGGGGGGGGGGGGGTCCAGAAGACGATCCGAAACCTACACCTAAATGGTACACAGGCATTGTTTAACCACAGATTTTGTAATTTCTAAGGTCACCTAACAAGGGAACAAGAACATTATTGTAACTCAACTTTAATTTATATACTAAATATTCAAAGTATTATTTTGGGAAGATTTAAGATAAATACATAAAATAAGAATAGTCTGAAGAATAATTCTCTTGGGGATATTTGCATCATAAGTATTACAAGGTACTTGTAACATGAGGAAAAATCTGGTTCTTATGCTTTGTGGAGTGGGGTCTCAATGAATACTTGTTTAATATGTTGTTAAACTTGTGTCTAATGAGCCCCAGGAAGGTCAAGGTGACAGCAGAACAGTATAGGCACAGCCTGTGTAAATATAGATCAGTCTCAATAATGTGACCAGTTCTTGCCCTATAGACTCACAGGACATCAAGTGCAGTTGATGCGAAACCAAGCTTGGCCCTCAACTTGAACTGATGGCTCAAGAGGTGCGCACCTCATTGGAAACTGTGTATGAGCAAGAAGATGGTCTGAGCTTGCCAGTGCAAAGTTAAAAGTATGCTGTATATTACTGCGGGCTGTTATTATCTCGGCAGCTAGAGATAGCTTAGATGCTTGTAAAGTGCGGGTTTTTAAGGATGAGTAGGAGGTTAAAAAACAGAGGAGCATTCTCATAGCCCAAGAAACAAAATATCTGACAAGTTGTATAGATCTGGGTAAAACACTGTCACAAATGTAATAGTGGTATTGTACTAGTTTTCATATTAAAATGGTGGGATGCACCAAAAACATTGAAATTTTAAGTTGGTAACAAGTAATTAAAACCTCCTATTTAGTACAGATAGGTCTAGATATTTGACATAATTTAAGCATAAACCTGGATGATTATTTGTATGGGTTCACTTTTGGTTATCGAGTGCCGCATATGATATGATTGACGACGCAACGACGACGACCGGCAACTACAACGACAAAACTTTAAAATTTAATAATATAACACTTAAAGGTCCAGGCCCGATCGATAATAGCCTAGTCCCCCAGGGACCCCAAATTTTAACAGAAGTAAAAAATTAAAAAAAAAAAAAAAAAAGCTACTATTTTCTCATTTACCCTGTGAAATCTTAGGGCTAAAGGATGTTTAGTATGGAAGTTATGAGCGAAAATATGCCCCATTTTGGTCGGACCAATTTTGATTTTACACAGCACTCTAGGGGGCTTAGAAATCACGTTTTTAAGTCTCACAGAAAAACGGATTGATTAAATTATCGCACGAAACTTTGCAGATGGAGTTTGGGTGAAGTCCCTTCTATCAAGATGAAAAATCATCTACTTAAATAGAGGCCATCCCCCTTTAAAGAGACATGAAAAGATTTCCAGAAAGAAGCACCCCACTTTTTGTCGAACCCCAGTTTTGCATATTGGAATGCTTACATTATTTAAATCACACCTGAAATGAATAAGCCGACTACGCCGTCTTTATGTTTTATAGTAAGATTGATGATTTAGTATTTCTGTCGTGCACGCCAGAAAGTCAAAGCATGGTGTCTATGGGGATGATTACGAAGCAGGCAAGTTCAAAAAGGTTTGCAGTTTTCTTTTTGTCGTGTTTGTCAATAAGCCTTCGAAACCATCTCGGTAGGTGGTCTACAAACGATCATGAAATTTGAGAGAAGTTCGTATCCTCAAAAAACATCTCTGTGTCACTTTAAGTGTATGGGGGTCGATGTGGACCCAACATTTTGTTTATCGTGCACGTTTTTTCACAGTAAATTATTTTTGCCCAAAAGTTGTTATGAATTGCCTAAAATCAGATGCGGTATTTGATGGAAAAAAAATTCAAATCGGCCATGGAATTATTATGCTAATTACCATAATCAGCATTTTGGTGGCGTATTCAAAATTTGTTTTTGCCCCTTAAATCGTACTCAGTAACTTTTTCAAATTTATTCAGCAATGTAAATGTATGTATGTTTATTTCTCCATTATGAGCCAAATTTAAAAAAAAAAAAAAAAACCTTTGGGAAAAGTGGTTTTCATTTTTTGCGGGAGAATTGGGTGGCGTTGCAAAAAAAATAAGTTTTTGGACAACCATTTTGAAATCAGTCAATCAACTTTCATTTTTTTCCATTATGTGGTTGCGTCGAAGTAAATGACTTAGAATTTGGTAAAAAATCTCACTGGCAAAAGTGGTTTTCAGAGGGGATGGTTCACGTGGATACCCCTGTGTACACAAACGGGAGTGCACAAGACCCTTATACACTTAAGTGCTAAAGCTAAATTTCCACATTGTGCCCCCCCCACACACCCCCATGTTTTTAAAAACACACACAACAGTTGTATGAGTGTACTAGACCCAAAAATATACAATGACCCATGTGAACTATTGGCTAAGTTTACTCCAATTTTTTTTTTTTTATAACCTAAAATGTCTGATTTTGTCCCTTATTAGTAGCTTCTGGTCCTATTATTTACAGGGTATGTTAGGAACCTATACTTGTTACACGGCATACCCAGGGGGGCTGTGGGGGCTAAAGCCCCCCTCAAAGTTCCAGAAAAAAGAGGAAGGAAGAAAGAGGGAAGGGAGAAAGAAAAAAAGGAGGAAAAGAGAAGGAGAACAGAAGACGAAAAAAGAAGAACAAATGGATGATTTTATGGTACATTTATTTGATTGTTTCATGCCAAATGCGGATCAAAAAAGTGTCGGAAGAAGTACAAAAGGCATTTGCAGGTCTTGAAAACCATAAAACTCAGGACGCTCGGGGGGGGGGGGGGGGGCTTTGCCCCCTGGACACCCGCCGGGGCGTTTCCCCTACACCCCACCAGGGGCCCTAAGGAGGGCCCGGGACCCCACCCGTTAGTCGCTCTGCTCGCTCCGCTCGCTTCGCTCTCTGGTTCGAACATCTTTAGTCCAGGCCCCCATAAATATTGTCCGGGGCCCGCCTATGTGTTACATGCAAAAATCTTATTTTTTTAGATTTTTTTTTTGATTTTCTTTCTGATTTAGCAAATCACTGACGGGCCGTGTCTGATTGTCTGGGTCCATGACAATTTTCCTTCAGGTCATTGTAAACAGTTTTTAAATGGACGCCCACAGTTTTATATTACGTATTTGGTACATAATTTTTATAACAGTTCTTCACAAATTGTATTTTTTAGTTGAAAAAGAGATTAGATTGCACTTCTATATTCATTATTACTAACTGCTCTTAAAGCAATATTCGCACAGTTATTGAAGAGGCGCCCCCATTTAAAAAAAATGATTTTTACACGGTTTTCATTGGTAACTGGCTAGTAATGTGCCAAAATATCAAATTTTGAAATTGGGGCGCTCTCAAAAATGTCCCTTCTTGCTTTAAGGCATACGTTTGTAAAATGTGCGAGTTTTGTCCTTTGAAATGAACATGCACTTTTCCATGCCGTTAATGTCATAGCTAATGTGGGAGAGAAAGGTTGTTAAGAGATTATGAGGCGCTCAGGAAGAAAAGCGTCACTTTTATGAAATCCCAAGAGCTCTAGAGAGCATTTCTTTCCTGAACTTCTCAATATTTTTCCCAGGATCAGACCTTGGTCAATATGATCCCAACACACAGCTAGCTTGCTTCTGGATTTGGGTATTTTTGCGAAACGAAACGAAACAGAACGACCATTGGATCCCGCTTTAGTCGTCCCCCCCCCCCCCCCCCCCATGTATGCAACGCGTGCAGGATAACGAATACAGCGTGTACTCCAATGGGAGTTCTGTTTTTCGTTTTCGTTTCGCAAAATACAGTAGCCCTTTCTCCTCACCGGTTCTGTGTTGACAACACTGTTTTTTAGAAAATGAATTTTGGCTTTCATCTGAGCGAGAATTGCCCAAATTTGAAAATAAAGAATTAGGCCATAGTTTAATATAGACCGTTGTTTATTTGTGGCCGCCACTATAGCTGGCAGGACTCACTTTCCATCCTTGTGCTTGTGTATTGTTTGTGTGTGGCTTTGTGTGTGGATTTTTGTGTCACTAAATGTAACTTGTGTTTTATATTGACCTCACTTGAAAAGTTGAACTTCAATTGGAACGCAAACTTCTGGCATAGGTGCACAATGGATCCCTCATATGTTGATTAGGTCAAAAGTCAATGTTTGATAGGGTCAAGGTCATGTGAGGTCAATTTGAAAAATGGCTAAAATTTAAAAAATTGAACCTAAATTGAAACTTGAAGTTCAATTGGAACCAACTTTGTCCCTAAGTTGCTCATGGTTCGATCCCTCTATTTGATGAGTCAAAGGTCATGTTCCAGGGTCAAAGTTCAAGGTGCGCCCACAGCCTTATATATTCTTTAATATAGTACGCGAAGCCGAAACCGCAAAATCTATTTTTTTCTTAATAACTTCTCTGTATATGCTCTGTAGAAGATGTAAATTTGTTCCTAAAAAATCTTGCTTGGGAAGGAGTAAAATAAGGTCGGGTTCCATGCCAAACCCCCCTACACCACCCTCCCCTTCCACCAACAGGTGACCTGTTTCACAATAGACACAGTACATTTTTTAAGAAATGTGCCGCATTTTATTACTATGTTTTTATTGTGTGTTAGGCTACATTTACTGTGGTCAATCACACCTGAAGTGAATACTCCAAAATGGGGGGAAAAAAAACCGTTTTGATTTGTCCCCTAACGAAAACCCAGCTTTGTCGCTAGGTCCCATTAGCCGCAGGCATTTCAACTAATTTGTTTCTTTCCTAGCTTGTTTGTTTAGAACCCCTTGAAAAGTTCTTGGGATTTCGTTCTACAACTATTTAAGTTCAAATTTAGAGAAATTTGCATCCTCAGAAAATCTCATTTTGTCCGTATCATGTTAATTTTTTATACTTGAACACGTTTACAATTGAGTAATTCTCACTAGATGAAATCAATTAAAATCTGGAATTTTTTTCCTATAACCTTGCCTCCATCTATGCCAACAGTGCTTTTTCATCAATAGTAAAATTATTAACAAAAGCGGTAATGTTGTAACCATCATCATAAGAGTTGTTTTAACCCGAATCTGGTATGATCAATCAACCATGTCAAATTCTCTTACCACAACCCTCCTAAGCCTCAGGTCCTGTGAATGTACAATTCATACAGAATGGCAAAGGAAAGTTTATTTTATTAGTGAGTTTAGTCCAGGTGCAGAGTTTGAACTGACTTTTTTAGATCAGACAATCCCACATAAACATGACTTGATTTCTTTAGAAATAATTGACCTCATTATCATTAACTGTTTTGGTGTGATTGTAACCTACAAACTATGTAAATCTAATAATAAAAATGAAATGAAAAGAGTATTTTTTTTGTGATTCATACAATTAGCTTCCTTGTTACAATGGAAATAGACATTACAGGCCACATATACTAAATAGCACAGACATATTTTGTCTTCTCCATAAAAATCATTGTGAGATTTGTAATATCCTCTTAAGGGGATGGGCCAATTGTGAGAAGGAGATCATCACGCTAGATTTGCTTATTGTTCTCGCTGGTTGAATGGAAGCGGCCATGTTGCCACATATAAAGCAGGAGGTTATGATGAATTTTAGAAGTTTGTGGATTTATCATAGTGTGTTCACAAAATGTCACTCTATTCTAATTTTTTAACAAGACCGATCCTTAACGGAACGCTGTCTGCATTTTACTGCACAATTTGTGAAATGAAAAAAGCAAATTGGAGTTTTGTATCACTATATTGTTATGAATACTATAAGCAAGGGCATCAATCATAATGATCAACCTTATGTGAAACAAAAACTTCAGTTTCTGTTACGTTTTTTATTTTCTGATACTCTGGTATTATTTTTGAAGATAAAATCACTTGCATGAACACCAAGCTTCAGTTTACCATACTTCCCTTTTAAGGGACTTCTTATCTAGTGCAAGGCCAAATCACTAATTGTGTAGTATACCTGTCATACAGTTTCTGCCGCAAGTTTGTGCCTGTTTTATCCACACATAAATCTTAGTCTGCGTGATTAAATATTCGCATGAACATCAGTGTTAAAATATAACCATCAAACAATGTAATCTGTACCAATTGTATATTAAACATTGGAATTATTATTTTGGATATAAATTCGCTATAGACTCATTCTATCAGTTTCATTTGTCACGCAAAATTTTTGCAATCTGACCCAAACAATCAGAAAAACTGGGACATAGCTACGCCTTTAGGTAGGACTAGTCTCATTTAGTGCAAGCATGGAATGTCACTATCACTAGTGGTGCAAGTAGGTATGTAAGCACTGACCATGGCCATGTATGGAAATATGAGACTCTTGAAGTCAACAGGCAGTATCAATAACAGCTGAGAAGTGTAAACAATTATAGATGGGCTGTACACACACATAAGAACTGAGTACCATTGCATGAGGGGTTGGTCAATTCAGTATTAATTTCTGGCCTGGTCAGCATAAAAGTTGGACCAAAATGTCAGCCGAAGCTCTATTTCAGAGCATGTAGGCCTAATGCTCGAGTAGAGCCCTTCATATTAGAGTCCCTCAATGCCACATCTATACAATCACGTTGAAATTCCCCACATAAAATCAATCAATGCTTGATAAAATCACTTGGAACTGCAATACTCCCTTGGAATTACACTAAATATTTTGCTATCCATCTGCCAGCCTGGATGGTAATGTGGGACAGATGGGACTTCAATTTGCTCTACTCTTCATTGGGATACTGTTGTAACCATCTGTCACCTCCGAAAGTAAGCGCAAACGAGTTAAGCTGGCTAATAATTCCGGTTTTACGTACCTACCCAAATTCGCGAGAACGTCCCTGGACTGCTTAGGTTTTTGTGAAAATTTTTGACATTGTGGAATTGTCATTTAACATGTTAACGCATATGAAATTACTAGATCCTAATTCCTAGGTATACATGGGATTTATTGCGGGTCGGTTGGCATCGCAACACTATGTTTGTTGAAAATAATATGTTAATCATTTTTAAGAAGTTAAAACAACAAACAAAACCCAACCCAAAACCA
This sequence comes from Ophioderma brevispina, assembly GCA_023653785.1. Lineage (NCBI taxonomy): Eukaryota > Metazoa > Echinodermata > Ophiuroidea > Amphilepidida > Ophiodermatidae > Ophioderma > Ophioderma brevispina. Next base: position 120 of record JAMKCH010029920.1, on the reverse strand, counting down.
AGTGCATCGCACTGATCATTAACCGTACATATAGGCGTGTAGGCCTATGTTTATGTGTATACCACGTACTTGATAGGCGGAACATGTTATGTTATGGCAAAATTTAGGGGTACGTTGCAG
>JAMKCH010029919.1:0-32619 GCA_023653785.1 Ophioderma brevispina | reverse complement strand
AATCGGATTTGATCTAGGGACGCTTTCGTTAGCGGTACATTGGTTGTGTACCAAAATGTAGCATGCGCAGAAGTAAAAAAGCCGGCCTGTAGCGGCTAGGCGTGGTCGGGACCAGAACGTATATAATATAAGAGGGGTGGTGTGGTCTGACGTGACCGATTTTCCACGATAGCAATTACGGTAAGAGGGACATGACCCGGTTCCTTGCTCATTACCAAGAGATCACCCAGATCCAATAGTGACACTGTTGGGTGAAAAAGATGCCTAAGTCCAAGCGGCCGCTTCCTTGGTCTTTAGGGGGAAGTGGTTCTGGTTTGATCAGGGTCCGGCTCGGCCCTTGCCACTATTTGCGGCTGATATGTAGTGCCCATTTGCGGCCAACATTTGTTACGCAACAGATCCCCGGTGGTTTTCCCACTAGTGGTTGATTTTTACCAGGGAGCGGCTCTCCGCTGGAGAGAGATAAAGATGGACAAGTGCCGTATGTGAAATCTGGATTTTGATCTAGGGACGCTTTCGGTAGCGTACATGGTTGTGTACAAAATGTAGCCTTCGCAGAGGTAAAAAAACCGGCCATTCGGCTGGGCCCTGGTTTCGGGACCGACGTATATTACGAGGGTTACTCCTCTGGTAAAGTCAGGCTTGGCTAAGGTTCCAAATATATATATATGTACTGAAAATGGGTCCGTTTGAGTGCGTAGTGCGTATCAAGGTGAGCTGGTGCCGAGATCTGCGACAAACAAGGCTGAATGTTGACACGCCGAGTCAACACGCTTATGTGTTTTTTGAACAGCAATTCAACGGCATAAACCCTTACGACAGCCAGACCCGATCTTAACTGGAGCGAGTCTATCGCCGTGTTTTTTCGGCGTACTATTGTGCATGGTGAACATAATAGCAGGGATACCTGTGAAAAAACCTGCCTAATTCTAACGTGGTTGCCAGGTCCTCGCCCCGCCTCGCCTGGAATGCGAGGAAAGGGGAATTCTTGTAGGCCACAATGTTGATGCCTGCGAGTGGTCTTAACGCTTACCCCGCTAAATGCCTTGGCGTGTGTGGGTACCTTGGCTCGTTCACCGATGACATTGTTCATTGGTATTTGATCGCATAGCGTTCGGGGCCACGGGGCGGGCCCGGACCCCGTTCGTCTGAGAGTCGCTAAAATACAGAAAATCGCGTATGCGGTAACGACGCCTACGCGGGAACGAAGGCAAGCAAACCGCATCCGTCATCTGCGCCCGTGCAAGCGGGCGCGGAGCGATTACACTAGATGCGTGCTTTAAAGGAGTCCATAGAAAGCTGTCACCTCCTCCACAACCTGTCTGTGTCCCGTCCGAGAGCGCGGACCCGGACGGTCCGGGTTGAGGCGGAACCAGCGGGAAATCCCCAAGCGTTCTGACCGGTAAATCCCATCAGACCGGCTGGAAAGCGCTTCGGTGGTGAAGGTAAGGTGGCCGCCCGAAGTTTCGAGGCGCTCAGGCTTGAAAAGCGCTCCTGCCGTGTGCCGGCGCGGCCCTGTTCGCTGCTCGAAGGAACCGACACCTAACAGTCTCAATGTCTTAATGACTCGACCTCAGATCGAGCGATATCACCCTCTGAATTTAAGCGGAGGAAAAGAAACTAACCACCAGGATTCCTCCGTATGGCCGAGTGAAAGCCGGGAAAAGCCCAGCGCTGGATCCCCACGTGCAAGCAGCGTGAGGGAAATTAGCGAAAGGAAGCCGTGACTTACCGGTGACGGAAGGCCGTTGTCCCCTGCTGAGTGAGGACCCTTGTGCTGTATGCTTGCACGTTCAGGTCCCTGCCGACGCTCGTTGCCGGCTAGTCTTTGGCTTTCGAGAGTCGGGTTGTGATGATGCAGCCCTAATAGGGTGGTAAAAATCCAATCTAAGCTAAATTCAAAGCACGAGCCAATGCCCCTCTGGGGGGGGAAACAAGGAATGGACGGAAGCCGGCTGTTAAGATGCCCATGACTAAAAAATACTAACCCCTAAGTACTGTTTCAAAAAGAAGCAGGGACCGTGAAATGTAGGCCTAGCTGTAACGACCGGTGATCGCCTCTGCCATTAGATGGGAACTGGGGCCTAACCGCCCTACAAAAACGTTTTTCAAACTAACCATCTGGATCTTTCAAATGATTTCATAGGGGGGCGTGTTTGGTGATAACCAGCAATATATTGAATCCAGTCTTCATACACAATAGGAACGCAATAAAATTACCTCGATATTTCGATATGATACCTGTTTCTTCGTTCATGAGAGCTCCAGTGATGTTATGATGTAGAAGATGGAGTGTAACTCTTCACGGTTGACCTAAGTTGACCTTTGATCGACGCATGGAAGAGTACAATGACGGATCCTCAATGGTATCATGTCGAAATATCGAGTAATTTTATTGCTCCTATTGTTGTTTGAAAGACTGGTTAACCTATATTGCTGTTTTATCACCAACACGTATGAACATAATTTTGAATATACGACAAAATTTTGGCACGGATTGCCTAAATTCTGTTAGGAATTTTGAAACGGACTCTCGGAAAATCTCGAGATACCCGAACCATCTCAGATTCAACTTGTGTTGTTACAACTCACGTCATTCCCTCCGAAGAGTTGCGATTGTCATCTTGTGTAAAGGAATTTAAGCCAACAATTCCTTCCCATGTGGCGGAACGTGGCTCTATTAAATGAGAGAATTCGACAAACAAACGTAAAGATCACGTTATTGGAATCAAAACAAAAGGATTTAGAAGACCAAAATTACGCGCGAATTACCCGATAACGAATTACAAAGAAGTGTCAGAGTTCACCGCGGCTGCTCAGTTGAGCGAATACCACCGTAGTGCAAAGACCGTCAATTCGGAAGTTAACACCTTGAAAAGCCGCTATTCTGTGGATTTACGAACGGAATGGAGGCGTAATGAGGACCAACATGCTAAAATCAAAATGCTTGATTGTGAAAAAATGTCTTGTCCTCTAATTCCTCCTGGTTGAAAGGGGAATTACCATCAACTAACAATCAAACTTATTCCAAGACAAGCTCCAATCAAACCAGAACAAGCTATAAGCAAAGCTAAACAAAAAAGAAAACAAGCCAAAACCACTGCTAAACAGCACTTGAATCTAAGTACTTCACGAGTGCCCTCAAGTGGTCCTATTGTTGTTCAGTGCTTGGTTATTTATAGCTTTGCTTTAGCTTGCTACAGCTTGCTACGTGTTGCTAGTGCTTGTTCTGCTTGTTGCAACTAGTATTAAGAGGGAATGGTATTGTTATCTGCCAGTTAATTCCCCTTCATTTCAGTGAATTTAAACAAGATGATTTTTCAAAACCAAGCACTTTATGTTAGAGTGCACAGGATTCTAAATTCAACAAGGATAAAATGGGTAGTGGAATTTATCGTCGAACAATGAATGAAGCGGAAACAAGTACGCCAATTTGGTTTAAATTTGCTCCCTCACCTACGGAAATCCCCGTATCCGACATTATCACAGAAACTGAATTTGCGATCAAGAAACTTCAATACTCAAAAAGTATCGATACGGACTCGGCAGCCGAGTTACGTGCGAAGGTTACCAGTTCACTAAAATCAGCTAAGCTCATCACAAGTAACTTTCCAGGGAAGAAAGATCCGCCCTTAATAAACTTAAGAAGGACAAAGACATCCTTCTGTTGCCACCTGATAAAGGTCGTGGTTGTGTTGTATCGACAAAAAACAATACGATGAAAAGCTAAACACGCTGTGAAAGAGCCTAAGACTTATCGCACATGCAGAAGGATTCAAACCAAGTCTCACCAGGCAAACTTATCAAAAACTTTCAAAGACTGTAAAACAGTCTGGCAATCTTAGTGAAGCAGAGTATAACAGATTGTACCCCACCTCTTGTTGTGTTCCTCAATTATACGGACTGCCTAAAATCCACAAACAAGGTGTACCACCTCCGGACCCATAGTTTCCAGCAAAACACTGTTCACTATAAAACTGGGAAGTATATGCTAATGTTCTTTCGGCTGTGGTCGGTAAATCGGAATGTCATATAAAGAACACTGAAGACTTTGTCAATCGGGTTTAAGACCTCCAATTAGACCCGATGAAATCTTAGTCCCTATGACGTTTCTCATTGTTTACATGCTAACCGTGGAAAAGCGCCATCAAGTTGTTAAATCTTGCTTGATAACTGATAACAGCTGCGAAAGAAAAGACAATCAAACCCGCAGGACAAGTAGTTGAATTGTTAGATCTATACCTTAATAGTTCCTACTTTGTTGCCAAGGAACAGTATACAACCAATGCGAAGGTGTACCAGGGCGGATCGGCCAGTCCGGGCATCGCCAATTTGTTATGGAACACGCGAATCGGCAGTACTCGGTAACTCAACCATCAAACCTAAGATATGGCTAAGATTTGTTGATGACACTTTTGTGATTCTTCGCAAAACGCACGCCCAAGCCTTCTTTGACTACATCAACAGCAGAATCCGCAAATAAAAGGTTACCCTGAACGAGAAGTTGACAACCAATTGCTTTCTTGGACACAAAAGATCACCAGAAGGAAAAACGGTACTCTGAATCAACCAATATACAGAAAACAATCACACGGATCAGTAACTTCATTTGATTCACACCACCCGCGTTCTATCTAAAACTCAGTTATAAGAACTCTGAACAAAGAGCACAAAACGCTGTCACAGATACCAAGGAAAGGGGGGGGGGGGTGGTAAACCAAACTAAATCATATCAAGGGTGCATAGGCAACTGCGGTTATCGTCAGTGGGCTTTCGACTTAGCCAACAGTCAGAAAAGACAAGAAAGGCAAAACACTGGACCAGATAACATAAAAACCACCAATAAGAGTAAGGCTTTTATCACCCTTCCTTTCGTGGACGGCCTCCCAAAAAACTTCAAAGGATCTTCAAGTCATATGGTGTAGCCACTCACCTTTAAACCCACCCCACCCTTAGAAAAACTATTAGTGTCACCCAAAGATCCTGTCCCTGTGAAAAAGCGCGCTGGATTTGTTTACAAAATTAACTGAGCCGACTGCCCAAAATCATAACATCGGGCAAAAACCGGACGCCAACTGAGGGAGCGGTTACAGGCACATAAAATCAACCGCCACCAAGCAGAAATCCATCCGCAGTTTCGGAACACTCCACGGACCATACTGTTCTTATTTTTTTGCCATTGATTGGGACATGTCAAGAGTTTGAACAGAGAGGACAGGGAGTACCCACGCCAATGAGGGAAGCCCTCCAGATTAGAAAACACACCCCGCAACTCAACCGCTGACCAAGGGAATTGAGATTCCGTCATGTTACTCTTCACTGGTTCGATCAAATGGTCAACTTTAGGTAACTCGTGAATGAGTACATCCATCGTCTCCATCATAACATCACTGGAGCTCTCCTGAACGAAGGACATGTGTATCTGTCGAAATATCGAGGTTATTTTTATGCTTCCTATGTGGTGAGGACTGGATTAACATCTCTTGCTAACATCTGATCTACGGGTTGTTACGGGCGAAAAGTAGGAAGGAGTACCCTAGTTGCAGGCTAGAAAAAACTTCCTAGGACTACCCCTTTGCAGTTTTGGCTCGTAGATGAAGATGAAAGCAAAGACACTCTGAAACCCAGAGCAAAAAGGGATCTTCGGAACCCACTTTGCAATCTCAGATCCACCTTGAGGGTTTGAGCTATGATCAGGACTGGACACCACCTGTCTAACCCACTTTGAAACACCAGAGGAAGAGGGATCCTCGGAACCCACTGTGCTAATCTCAGATCCACCATGCGCGCCGTTCCGTCGGGGCACCGTATGATTACGGGCGACCGTGATTGACCGATTGTGTTCTGATCAGGGCGGAATGCTGGGGGGTCTGACGCTATGACCTCATTTTCTTGTCTCTGCACTTCCCGTAAAAGTAATGGTGGTACTAATGCATTGATTCTCCTAGTGACATGTATCCATTTGGGGCTCTGTGGAATTGAACCCGGTTGCCCATTGAAACGCCCAAGTTGTGGTAGACATATTATATCGGTTGGAAAATGACCAGGATTGCTACCGGTGTGATCGCACGATTTTATCTAACGTTTGATCGCACGATTTTATTTTTTTTTTTTTCTTACCGTTTGATCGCACGATTGTATTACTAACTAGCTACTCACTAGCTAACCCTTAGACGAGCGTCCGCCTGCTTGGTTGGGCGAGGATATACCGCATCACCGCTAACATGGTAAGTGTTTTTAGCTTTTAAAAGTAGGACGCGGGTCTTTTATGGCCGGTAGGAGTTAGCAGGTCTGACTGCAAAGACCTGGGTCGTTAGGCCCGCAGGGCTTAGTTAGTTGGTCGGTTTAGGTGCAGGTCTTGATGGCCTGCAAAGGGATTTTAGAGGTCTTTATGGCAAAGACCTGGGTCTTATGGCTCGCAGGGCTTAGTTAGCGGTGTTTGTGATGGCGGGTATTTCTGGGGTTGTTTATCCTTACGAGGCGAGTATAGAAACGAGGAGTTTCTTCCCCCTGGTTTAAAAAAGGAAGAAACAACAGTTGGCCTGCCGTGGCCGGCCCCGGTTTATTTCTTAAAAAAAAAATACAAGTCCGCTGCAGTGCCCTGCCAAGTCGTGATAAAAAAAAAAGCGAACAAAACCGGCAAAATTGAGGGTCATTCTTTGCTAAAATGTGCTATGCATAGGCCGTAAGGCTTGGCAAAAGACTTTACCTCAAGTTTTGGCCGGTTTTGTTCGCTTTTTTTACACAAGGACGTGGCAGGGCCACGGCAGGCGGACTTGTATTTTTTTTACAGAAATTAAACCGTTGGCAGGGCCACGGCCTGTTGAACTTTGAAAAAGGAAGCAATTGGTTTCATAGAAAGATAGTGTTGGTATGAATCGGACTGCTCTACTTTGTTTACGCCACACCCCATATCTAAGCAGGTAAACGGCCCAAATGCAATGAAAAGGCAACGCGTCATTTCCCGGTAAACGGCCAAAAATGCAATGAAAAGCAACGCGATCATTTTTCCCGTCATTTTCGCGGGAGACGTCCCAAATGCAAGAAACGCATTGCGCCAAGTTCGTTCTTCTGCGGGCAAATTGGCCGAGATGCAATGAAACGCATCGCGCCAAATTCGATCTTCTGCGGGAAACCGGCCGAGAGGCAATGAAACGCATCGCGCCAATCGATCTTCTGCCGGAAACCGGCCGAGATGCAATGAAACGCATGCGCCAAATTCGATCTCGGCCGGGAAAACCGGCCGAGATGCAATGACGCATCGCGTATTCTCGGGGACGGACGGCCCAGATGACAACGAAAAAACATCGCGTCATTCTCCGGGAAGACGGCCCGAGTGCAACGAAAAACATTCGCCGTCAGTCTCCGGAGACGTCACAAATGCAATGAACGCAATGAGAGTCATTTGCGCGACAAAAATGTGTTGACGGCCCAGGATGCACGAAAAGCATTTTCCGGACCGGTACCACGTTTTCGTTGGCTCTCTTGCCTCTCGGCCGTGTTAGGGTTAATACAAATGTATGAGAGATAGGGTAGTAATATGTATCAAGGTTGTTTTAGTTGAAGTCTGTTTGGGAGACTAACCTGTCCTGTGTCAGGATCCTTTGACTTTCAAACTAGGGTCCTCTCTTTGTAGACAGCTTAGTGCATTATCAAGAGCTGAAAAAAAGAATTAAAAAACACAATGGGAATAGTGAGGTCAACAAAATATATTAAAAGTACACTTTCTATCACAGAACTCATCAGTGATGATAGGATTGTGACAGACTACCTTATATCGTCGAGTGATGCAAGAAGGTCATAAGTGCAATAGCTGCCATTTGTCAAAAATTCCTATCAAATACTATTATACCAGGGACTTTGGTGAGTGGCTCGTGAGTGGTTCTTCAGTGACACGTTACTTGAACCATTCAAGAGCCACTGACTCAAGGAAATATAAATTGATTATCCTAATACATGGCAGCAACGATGTATCACATGGCAGCTAGTGCACTTAAAACCTTCGTGCACTCCTGACGATATACTCACTACATGGTTGATATGCCGGGAGGCAGGCTTCTATGGTACAACAGACACTGGTTCTGGGACATCCAAACCCTGCTAAGACTGGCAACTTGTCCTTGACTTTCTTGCCTTCTGTCTGTTGTTGGCGCGGCCATTCCTCTTGGCTGCGTTGAACACAGATGTTGAGCCTAATTGAATGTATCCCACACCCTGTTATTGTCTACAAAATTGAAGAGAAGATCAAAACAACTGAGTAATGCATTGTATTCTGAAATCAACTTAACCATAGTCCAACGGTGGAGGCAAAATACTCAATTCCAGTTGTATGGAATGAATCTAGAAGTGTAGCCGAGTAGTGGTTAAGTCTAAGCTTGGTAGATTGTAAATATGTACAGTTAAACCTTATCCAAACCATACAACTCAATTATATGTTGTCTGTCTGAAGTATAATGTGGCGACACGCGCGTATACCCATTGCTGCCTTTCAGATCAGCACGCTTGATGCTTTGTCTCGCGTGCACTGTATACGCTCGCGGAGTCGCTACTGTGTACTTCGAGCTGGACAGAGAGAGGGGCTATTCAGAAGTCATATCGGCATTCCTGTGCCTGATATTCAGAGCAATTGGAAAATTTATGGGTCCTTGTCTGGCTTGGGGGGGGGGGGATGTGTCACAAGTTAAGGGCGCCATTTTGCGGTGAAATGATTCCAAGCCACCGGTGTAAACTGGCACAAACGGTCAGTATTTTTACATGAAGTGATAGCAGGAGACGGAATGAGTAGCCGCTAGTAGGAAATACTAAGATGCACATTGGGAATTGCCTATTTGGTCATTTACATGCCCAAGAAATGGTCTAAGGCTGCCGAACGGCCTCGAATCGGAAGTTTGTTTTCACCTCCATGAAACGAATTATTTAGTTATTGGTTCAGACTAATAGTTATACCTTCTCTTACTTATGTTGGCAACACTGTTGTTGAACCAACAGAACTCAGTCAGAAATCTTGGATTATCAGGACAGGGATGTTCGATGAATACTCAAGGCAGGGGACTATGAGGCACCTTAATACCAGTTAGGAATATCGCTCGTATATTAGACCAGGGACAGTTGCCACCATATTGTCCGATCTCTGGTTACGTCTTGTCTTGACTATGGCAATTCACTCCTCTATGGCATCACAGTTGGCCAATTTAAAGTTCTGCAGAAAATCCAGAACAAGGCTGCAAGGTTGATCTGTCGGGTCAGGAGGAGGGAGCACATATCTCCTTACCTGACTAAGCTTCATTGGCTCCCTGTCATTGTATCAATGACTCTGCACCAAAATACCTTTCTTCTGATATTATTTTTCACCATACACAGTCCAAGCGTTATCTACGGTCGTCTGCTGATTTAACCAGACTCCACATTCCTAGAACAAAGCGTGGTTTTGGTGACAGAGCTTTCGCAGTCGCTGGTCCAAAACTCTGGAATAATATTCCCATCCATATCAGAGAAGCCTGTTCCATTTATACTTTCAAAGAGCTGCTTAAATCTTATTTGTTTTCTCGTGATGTATACGTTTTTCTTGTTTCTATTTCCTCCTGGTGTATTTTCCTGCTTTGGCAGTAGTTTGTATTGCGCTTTGATTTTGCAGTTGATAAGGCACATTATAAGTATATTTATGTATGTATGTATGTAATATTCTGAGTTGTTAGAAAGTACGCACAGTGTTGTGCATCGCGAAGTGATACTGCGCAATGAAGATAAAGGCTAAGCAGTGGCAAGTGACCCGTTTGAGTAGACAGCCTTATTGTTCCCCAGCTCTTTTAATCTGACATATTTAGTGAAAATGACACTTAAATCAAACGTTTTTGCTCTCTTGGATTTCTTTTGGGAATAATATCTGTTTGCTAAACACAACTTTGGCATTCAATATGTCATGTGTAGTCGAGAACTCCTGATGCAATTTGAAATCAATTTGTGATAAAACTCTTTTCACCATGTTGCAATACTTTTGAACAGTGTGTGTATTTTGGGGATGCTCTTTTCTTCCTTTTTTGTAATTTTCATTTACAGACTTATCCTTTACTTTTAAACTATTCCTTCAAATTTCACTATATTTTTTGTGCTTTTGTGTTAATTAAAGCAATTATACATGATGATGAGCTTACTTTTAAACAGGATAAAATATTGTACATGCAGGACACTTTACCTGTTTAAGTCCTACAGCTACAGCGATGTTACCCACTGATAGACTACGCAATTCCCTGAAGTCATCCGCAAAAACACCCAGCAATCTGTTGATTCGTTCACTGCAGAGGTTTAAAGACACAACACCTATCTTTCAATTAACATGAAACAATCACAGAAGCACTTCAAAAGCATCACTATGTATCTTATCTTTTTTTCACAGCTGTTTGAAAATCTCATTTATTATGACAAAACAAGAAAACAAAAATTATCCACGGCGACACACTTTTGATAAATAATTTAGAGTATTTATTCCACTAACTATATCCTGTGTAAATTTGTTGAAATTTCATTGCGGGCAAATGTGATTTTTCATAAAATTCTAGTTTTACACGTCTTTCTATGGGGAATAGGCATATAGGGGGCGCTATAACATTCAAATTATGACCTTTGTAGGCCTATATGGCAAGATTCCCGCAATGGATTTTTCTGATTTTTGCAGAGGAAGTAGCTTTTGCACGTTTCTCCTTATATCAGTTGTCAAAATTGTGTCGCCATTGCTTAAAATTGCTCTAAAAATAAAAGAGACAATTTGCATGGGGTGAAACAGCTGTGTTTTCACAATAAGAATTCACAGCTGATTACTGAATCTTAGAAGTCTTGTTCAATTAGTTTAAAGGGGATGGCCCGATTTAAGGATAAGAAGTTTTCATCTTGATAGATTGGCCTTCACTCCAAAACCCCACCGATATTTCAATCCGTTTTGATGCGAGAGCAAAAAACATGATTTGTTAGGCCCATAGAGTACTGTGTAAACTTAACATTGGTTGACCAAAATGGAGCACATTTTCGCTCATAACTTCCAAGCCAAACATCCTTTGGCTCTAAGATTTCACAGGGTAAATGAGAAAAATAGTAGCTTTCTTCTGATATCAAAAAGTTGACCACTTCCGGTAAAATCTGGGGCTTCTGGGGACAAGGCTATTAGTGATCGGGCCATGGACCTTTAAAGGGGCATTTTGTGATCCACAGCATTTTCCCCCGGCTGAACCGTTAGCCATAGTATTCTATATGTGAGTAATATGAAGTGCAATTACAGTTATTTTCCAGCTTTTGATTTGCTTCTCCTACTTACGTGCAATTCCTATTGGCATTAAACATGGACATCTGTGGTTTCAAGGTGCCTGAGTATAACCTTAGAAAGACCAATGCCCCACGTTGCTTGTCATGGATTACTTTAAAGGCATAGGCACACAGCTCCTTATCATATAACTGTCTGGTGGTTAAACAGGGAGAAATAATGAATTTGGCTTGTTAGAATTCATAAAAAAATGTAAATTTTATCGTAATCTCTAGTAGATAATGCACAAGACAACCTACAAGCAGAGTTAAGTAAGTTTATATAAGTGTCAAACAGTGGTGGAACAAGGACCCCCAAGTCAAGCCCTTCCAAAATAACCAATACTGCCAATGTTGTGCACTGTTTTTATGTCAAAGCAGCCATAGACTCAATTCTGACATGTGTGCTACTTACACAAAATCATGATGCCTCTCATTGGGTGATGGCAAATAGGTTGCTATGGCATCCATCAGATGTATGTATTTATTAAGATTTAGAGGACCTAGCCCTCAGAGGTATACCCAACAGTGATTAACCACTCTCCTAAATGGGTATCCCTCAAAACTGACCAGGACGGCTTGGGACAGTCAGGGGTTACCACACTACTCTTCTCAAAACTGACTGTGATATACATGTAAAAGGTATGACTCTCTGTACATGGGACCGATGGCTTAACATCCCCTCCGAAGGATGGGATATTCTTGTGGTCCATTCACCCAAGTCCAAATGAACCACGGGTAGAGCAGAATTCTAGTTTACAAATTAAATCCAGAATATACATGTAGTACCCAATTAAATCCCAGCTAGTGGCCCTACTGGGTTTTGAACTGGGGACCTTCTGCACTAAAGGTGAATATCCTAACCAGTGGACCACGCTCTCCCACGAAACTCCATACACTCAGTTCTGACATGTGCGCTACTTACACAAAATCGTGATGCCTCTCATTGGGTGATGGCAAATAGGTTGCTATGGCATCCATCAGAAGCTGTACACCTTTGTTTTTGAGGGCACTTCCACATAGGACGGGTACTCCTGATTGGTTGATAGTCACACGTCTTATTGCACTCTGAATCTATTAAAACAAAAATTATGTTACCATGATTTACAGGTTTTATAAGATATTGGATTTCTGGGTAACAAGTTAGAGAGCCACCAGTTTTTAAAAAGTGATTGAGGGATGGGTGTCTTTGTTAAACCAGCTTGATTCTTTTTATATAAAATAACATGTTATGGGGGATGGCCTCTCTTTAATGGAATACATTAAAATTATTATATCATCTGTAGTCTTTGTCAAAGACGCCTCAACCAGGATCGCCGGAGCCATGTGTCAAAGGCGAAGTCCTTGGCCGAGCGGAGCGAGGCGTCTTTGCGCAAATAGGGATATTTCTGTTCAAACATAAGGTGTCAATCAAAGTATTATGTGGTCATCACACAGGGATTGTACCTACTAATTGATTGCTTGTGTGTCAACATTATCTGCACTGAACCTATTCTTTAACCACAAGACAAAAATGCCTGACAGTAACATAAAACAATGCCACCAGATTTGTTTGACCACAATGCATTAACATGCGCCTTACAATGCATTGCCCAATCAGTTCCCAGGAAGTTACAGAAGATTTATCCAGCAAAATAAAGAAAAAAACACACAAAATAAATGCGGAAAGGCGATGCATAAGAGGCTCCCCATGAGAGGGCGCTATATCACATCGTATACAGGGACTGTAGAAAAAAATAAAGTGCAACGCCTTAATGAAAGGCTAATCATTCTGTAAAATTAAATATTGGATGACAGGCTGTCTCTCATATGAACCAAATATGTGGTGTGAAAAGCAAAATGAGTCTAAAGTTGGTCAAATTCTATTTTTACTTTTCCATGTAACTGTATGCACTGTTTTAAAAGCTACATTTTGCTGAAACCCCCATTAAAATTGGCCAATTAATTCCAAAGATATTATCAGTTGAAGGTTGGTCAAAACAATAGGAAACAAAAGACATTTTCTCCTTTGTTAGGCTATATCTCAAAATCAATATTTGCGACTTCCGACTCATTTGCTTGATCACATCACATATTATTAAGCACCCTGGGATGTCACTAGGCTCAGATGCTTCAAGCTGTTGGTGAGCCATCCCAAGAACTTCTAGATGTGGTTGAATTCTATAGACATCTTGACATATACCAAGAAATAATCACACATCATGTTAAAGTGACGGGAGATGATCTTTTTGAGGATACAAAATTCTCTCAAATGATCGGTTCTAGACCACCTACCGAGAACATTTCGAAGGTTTATTGGACAAACAAGCACGAAAGAAAACCGCAAACCTTGTTTTGAACTGGCCTGGTATCCTAATCATCCCTATAGGAAACCATGCTTTGAATTGACTAAATCATCATCTTATTACATAAAGACAGCGTCTTCGGCTTAATCACTTCAGGTGTGATCTAATACATTGGTAAGCATTCCAAATATGCAAAAAACCTGGGTTCAAAAGAAATTGAGGGTGCTTCTCTATGGAAATCTCCTCATGTCTCTTTTACTTATTTCAGATACATCTCCCCATAATTGCCATCTACACATTTTCCTTCCATTTACAAGAGTACCTCCATTTTGGGTAACAAAATTGTGTGTAATAAATGCTTCTTGCTAGCAATTCTACTCTTCTTGTAAATTCTGCATTTATCTTCCTCGAGTCAGTGACGTCAACACGTTCAGACCAATGACGTAAATATAACCCAGACCCGAAGATTCTCCCGAAACGGCGTAACCAAAATCTAGGTGCCCAAAAGTATTATAATGAGCATACGCACTTCATTAACATAGTTTTGGGCACCACTATATTTGGTTTACGTATCGTCGTATTTGGAAAGTCCTTATGCATATTTATGAGACACGCGAGTATTTTACGTTCGTCACACTTAGTGAGTGAAAACAACAACAACTGATGTCACATGCTATCTCACGGACTCAAATATCTCTTTTCCTAAGCAAAATTAACAGGGGTCATCGGGAGACTTTTTGTGCATTAGGGATGCAGGAATCTTTTTAGAAGCATAGTTTCTTCAATCGATTGGTTTTCGCATAATTATTGCAGAAAAATCGGCCGATCAGACAATGGAACATTGGGGAAATGCAACACTGGTAACATTTGGTAACATATCGCGTGACGCACAGATTTTTATATGCGTGTGCTTGCGCCTCAACAGTGACGACACGCGCGTGCTTACGCAGCAACAACCACGGCGCGCTGTGTGTCAGAGAAAACGGTTACGGGCTTGGGCTATTCCATAATACACGCGATTCTCCTCTTGGTTTAATATTCCAGCTCTATGGTTCAGACAGATGTTCTGCATGTGCATTTTTGCACCACCTGTATATGCGCGCATGGGTATGCGAGCGCTTTGAACCATCAACCAGGTTTTAATGCTGCGATCACAGGAGAACACATTGACGTCACTGACTCGAAGATAAAAGCACTATAGTTACGGGTGTTTCCATAAGGGGACCCATCTGACCCACTTTTTCTGACACTCTTATGAATTCATAAGCAGGATAAACAGTGGTTTATTCCATTAAGGTTTCCAAATTCAAGCATGCCTGAAAAAAATGGGTCAGATGGGTAGAAACAACAGCTAGTTACTACCATTTGGCTGACAAAACCTTTTTAACAATTTACTCACTTCAGCTGTTGACACAGTCATAGGGTCATATTCTTCCATTGATAATATGTGATCTGCAAACGTGTCATCTAGATCTGTAAGCTGGAAACAAATGGTAAAATACACACATACAACATTTAAAGAAAAAACAATGCAGCTTATGTTAAAAAAACTTTGGTTTCCTATATATTCACAAAACAAAAACAATTATAGAAATGTGGAATACTTAGATTTATTTTCTTTATTTAACCTAGCCAATTTACCACAAATATGCCTAAAATTACAAGTGCTAGCACGGTACTTCACCAACAATATATACTGACTTGTGGACAAACAGAGATCAATTTAAAATCACATTTCTAAACGTTTATTGTTGAAATGTATTCCTTTATATGAGCATTTTTCATAAATGTGATGTGATCTGGGAAAACCCGCCACATGTCGCACAGGACAGTTTTGAAAAAATAAAGAAAATGCCCTAAAATCTGTTATGTTGTACTTTATTTTTTGTCAGATTCTATAAGGCATAACTTTTGATATGTGTATCATAGAAGAAAGAAGTAAAAAGTTATGGAAACTTTATATTTCAAACTTTGCAATGATAGTCAAAACTCAAAATATAAATTTTTCACCATGTGGTGGGTTTTCTCAGATCTTCTTCTTCATATCGTGTCCAAACACTGTGGTTCTCAAATATGATCCAGCCAGAGATGGGTATAACGTCTGGCTGCTTCACTGAATTCCGCAAGGTCATTGTTTGTGCATTGTTGCTCCAGCAGTGGGCAGACTAAGAGGTGTTCCATTGTCTGTGGTGCTGTTCCACAGTAACAGGTAGTTTCCTGATCTGCTTCCAGTTAGCCCCTTCTTCCAGGGAAACCTTAGATCGCCAATTCTGGTTCTCAATGTTGAGGCATCGCCTTCAGCCCATGAGGAGTCACTCCAGGTGGGAGATGCTCACCAGGTTCAATACCAATGTGATGTTTACTTGGTTATGGGCAAATCTTTCTTTTCTTTCCACAAGGCGACTCTCTTAGCTCCTTAGAACTGTTCGAGAAGGTTGGACTGGGCTTAAGAAACTCTCTCTGATTTAAGCGGTTGGCAGTCAGGTATCTGTCCAACATATGTGCTTCACATTAGATATTGGCAGCTACGCTCTTGCAATGCTCGCTACACTACGACAGATGTCCTGTGGAGCAATTCCTGCTCGGATGTATAAGTTTTCCATGGTGTTGGACGGAGGCAAAAAAAATTCCCTGTGATACGCCGGCAGGAGGCATTTAACGCTGAATCAGCTCTTGCATGGGTTGATTCTTTTCCATACAGGGCAGCATTCTCTGCAACATGCTAGCCGGCAAGTGCCGCGATCTTAGGGTATGTGTGGGCGAGCACCCCATCTTGTGCCAGTGAGTTTGTTCAAGATGTTATTTCGTTAACATAGCGTTACTCTTCATCGTCTCGCATGTGTGGTCTTATAGAGAGTGCGGTTCCAAGGTAACTCCTATGTAGACACAGGGTTTTACACAGTGCTCCAGGGTGTTCAGACCAGGATAACCTTAAGCTGGGGACGTTTGGCTTCCGGTTGCGTAGATGGAAAACACACACCTGTGTCTTAGATGAATTTGCACGTAGGTGGTTTTCTTCATATAAGAGTAGTTCATGTCCAGCCAAAGATTTGGATAGTCTCTCTTCAACAACCTGTGAAGTCGGCATCTTGTGCGCTAATTCCAAGATCGTCTGCATAAATAAAACGACTGTTCCTGCACTCCATGTTGGTTCGTTGGTATAATCCTTGGTATAACAGGAGAGGTGCAAGCACACTCCCGTGTGGTAGACCATTCCTTGAGCCTCGCCATCGCTCTTCTTTCTTCGCTCCTAGCTGAACACAACAATCCTTTTACCAGACTCCTCGGATAAGCTCATCAAGCGAATGGGTCCTTGGTAATTTCCAGGATCCTTCTGGAGTAGGCATCTGTCATTAACAGTGTCGTACGCTGTCGATAGGTCACAACACAGCTCAGGTTACCATACTTTCTCGAAAAAACCATCCTCATGTGTTGAGTTAGTTGATTACTTGGCTTGTTGTTGATTTGCCTGGTCAGAACCTGCTTGTTTCTGTATGAGGTTTTCTTCTATCCAGCGATCCGATTGAGCAGGAACGTTCAAAGAGCTTGCAGTTATGGCTGAGGATTAATTATGTCTGTAGCCTCTTGGGATGGATGGATCTTTCCATGCTTTAGGAGTGACATAACGTGCTTTCCTCCAGATCCTTGTTACCTATGGGAAATAAGGTAGTGATTGTAGAGCTCACGAAGCCATTCCTTTGCTACGTACTTTACCTCTCGGCCAAGATTTTTTAGAGCTTCTCAGTATAGATGTGTCAATGCTACTCTTTTCCCGGTTTGAAGTTTACATACGGATTCCAATTCCGTTTTTTTCCCCCCCATGTTGAAGGGGCGAGTGAACCAGGGTCACCACTATAACCTCTTATGGTCTAGTTTGATCTTCTTCTGCTGGGTTTCCTGCGCACATTGCCATTTAAAAGCAGTTTGTGGGCAACTTGGTTGGGTGTGAACATTTGGCTGCTGTGGCAGTTTCTGTTGGATCCCCTCAGAGCTTTCGGATTTAACAACCAGGCTTTCTTGCTGTTATGGGTCATATGTGGATTCACTTAAAGGGCATATGTCATGAATTCTGAATATTTGGAAAATTGGTATGGATGGAAATCTTAAAGTACGTAGATTCATGTCATCAAAATAAGTTTGAAAATGTCCACATTTGTTGAAGTATTTTGCCCTTTTAAAATTTCCCGCCCAATAAGCTTACCTTGAAAACTATTCCTACAAATCCACAATCGCAAGCAAATGTGACGTCAAAGAAGGATGACCATCCATAATTTACGTCGTTGTGAACATATCGGAGTGTTGCCACTCTTCAATACCAATTACACACAACGCAATGAAACAAAATATGTCCTTCTGTAACTTTTTTTTCTAATTTTATTATTACTTTCACTTTCATTAATCCCATCAAATTTACAGTGTCAGCAATAACAATTCGAGTCAACACAATGTTTGGTCATCACTTTGACGTCACGAGGAGAGCCCGAATTGGGCGCTTTGATCAATGAAGCCGTGGCGAAAAAATCCGCCCGTTTTCTGCCTTCGTATGTCAAAAGCAAAATTCAATGCCTCTATTTTGTGAATTTTTACATCAAATTGTAATTATTTTTCGGGAATTTGTGATGTAATGTACATATTTTATGAATGCAAGTCAAAACTGAGCTTGACCAAAATCTTGACATATTTCCTTTAAAGTATACCATGTTTTTTGATCTTTTAATCCTGGGAGATCCCTCTTCCGATCTTTCCTCACCTTTAGCAGTTGTTTTCAGCCGAAAAAGGAATCAGCTTCAAACATGGGGATTAATACTCCCCTGATATTCTTAGCACATTCCTTGGAAAGGCCTGGTATATATCCCGTCCTACAGCCTCGGGGTATATCTCCGTGCATTTTTGTTCAACTAGTTGGGCAAATTGTCCATCGTTATGATGGGGTTTTGGATCAATCCTCTTCACATTCTGATCCGTCCTCATTGATCCGTGCCAGTCTCTGCTAAAAGCACTTTGTTGGTCTTACTGCAAGCGTGGACTTTGATACCGATTGTCGATGTTGAGTTTTGTGGAACATTAATCCAGAACAATCTTGCTACACAGTTTAAAGATGTTTTTGGGGGGGGGCTAACAATGCAGATAGGGTTTTGTAACCGCTCCTAACCCTCTCTTCCCAGCGGGCACTTGAAATGTGGCGGCAGCTTAGAGTCAAGCAGGAGGTGTAGATGTTTACTTTGTCTACCATTCTTCGACCCGCTTGGTCCTCTTTGTTAGTTTCATTGTACCCCACTTGGGTACTATGGCTATTGAAGTCGCATGAAGAAGTGAGGTTTGGTGGAATTCCCAGGTTGAGTTTAGGGGGGTGCTGTTGAAGGCTATGAATGTGAGGTTTGTACGAAGACATATGTACTATGACAGAGCTACTCAATGGTGGAGACTAGATGTTGTCAATCATCAGACCTGTGATGTTGCCTTCTACTATGGTGCCGTTCCTCACAAATATAGCATTCCGTATTGTCGATGTGGTCTATCGGTGGCAAGGACCATTATGGTTGGGCAGTGGTTGTGATCATCCCTGTGGTTTCCTGCAGACATAGGACTCGCACTGGAGATTGTTACACCAATCACAATGATGTTACTTTTTTTTGCCTTGTAAACCCTCCACATTCAATGACGCTATAGTCAGGCAGACCTTTAGAAAAGGGCCTGCGCTTTTGATTCCCAGATCGCAATCACAAATAAAGATTTCTAAGTTGCAATGCCAAAAGAATTATATTTTTTAAAAAAACAACAACAAGGGACATGTGACCTAAGAGAAAGCAGCTCAAAAAATTTTGGTTTATGATGTTATTTTTCTTGAGCTTGAAGCTTCAGTGTGGCTTATACACCCTATAGTTGAAATACAAAACGTTTGTCAAAATAGTCTCGCATTTACCAACTTGAGGAACAAACCACACAAAGTGCAATGTTTCAGATGTAATTTAGATGGAAGAATATGGGAAAAATAAGTAAATAAAAATCTCACAAATTCTGGAGATTTTGGAGCCAAAAGGTCAAAGCATTTTAGGCCCTGTAATGAAGTGCTCACATCTGGACAATTTGATCAGGTTCTATCAATTTCTTGAAATTTGCACAATATTCCATTATTACAGTTAGATATTGCATATGTGAAGTAACTCTTGTTCATTAGAAAAAATCATATTCTGCCAGAGCTTTAAGCAGGGGTAAACCACTATCTGGGTACCAACTCATCAGCATTACCTTATAGAAAAGTCTGCAATATTGTGTCACATATCCTGTCCTCCGTCAAACATTCCAGCAATACAATAAACACCCTGTTTGATTCCAACAGCTGCAGTGTTCATCTGCAGGAGTCTGTATTGTTATCCTGGAATGTGTGTGGATTGTTCCCTACATTGTCCTCAAAGAACAATTCCAAGAGTACAATAAGCCACCTGTTTGATTCTAACAGCTGCAGTGTTCACCTACAGGTGTCTGTATTGTTATCCTGGAATGTGTGCATAGAGTGTCCTCCATTGTCCCCTAAGAACAATTTCAGGAGTACAACAAAACACCTGTTTGATTCTAACAGTTGCAATGTCAACCTACAGGTGTCTGTATTGTTATCCTGGAATGTGTGCATAGAGTGTCCTCCATTGTCCCCTAAGAACAATTTCAGGAGTACAACAAAACACCTGTTTGATTCTAACAGTTGCAATGTCAACCTACAAAAAAAAAAAAAAAAAAAAACCTACAGGTGTCTGTATTGTTATCCTGGAATGTGTGCATAGAGTGTCCTCCATTGTCCCCTAAGAACAATTTCAGGAGTACAACAAAACACCTGTTTGATTCTAACAGTTGCAATGTCAACCTACAGGTGTCTGTATTGTTATCCTGGAATGTGTGCATAGAGTGTCCTCCATTGTCCCCTAAGAACAATTTCAGGAGTACAACAAAACACCTGTTTGATTCTAACAGTTGCAATGTCAACCTACAGGTGTCTGTATTGTTATCCTGGAATGTGTGCATAGAGTGTCCTCCATTGTCCCCTAAGAACAATTTCAGGAGTACAACAAAACACCTGTTTGATTCTAACAGTTGCAATGTCAACCTACAGGTGTCTGTATTGTTATCCTGGAATGTGTGTAGAGTGTTCTCCACACTGACTACCTTATCCCATCTATTGCATAGTCTACAGATAACTACTGTTATAGTAGAGTAGATATGTGCATGAATTGTGCACTTGGTGATAAAAGCATGAATTTTGGCACAGAGTTTGGGCATGTTATAAGGATTTTTGGCTATTGGGGCATCACAGATTTTTCGTGTAACAAAAATGGTGCCCATTTTCCAAAATGGCTGCCATTTATGGTATTTTAGCTCATTTCATGGACTTAATGTGTTTTGTTTATTTGTTTTGGGGTATCAAAACATGATTTGTAGCCCACAATTATGCCTAAAATAGACATTTATTAATGGGTAACTATTACAAATGCATATTTTTTCTACCAAAGCATATTTTTGTCACACCGCAATGCCAAAATAAAGCCTGTAAATAGGCAACCAATACAAATTTGTTTCATGTTACTAATGGCAGACATTTATGTGACACAGCAATGGCAAATAAAACCTGTAAATAGACAATCAATACAAGTGGCAGACATTTAAAAATAGTCACCATCACTTACTTTATCTTTGCCTTGTAGACTGAACAAACTCAAGACATATTTAAGAATCGTTTTTGTTAGTTTTATTTCATAAAAAAAAAATTGAACATTTTCCAAAATGGGGGGGGGGCTTTCCAAAGAGTATAATTGTTAGTCTAATCATAGAGGTATTGTTTAATGATACGAGCATACACCATTGTACAAGTACAGGTATACCTGTGAAAGGGCTGTCACACATGAAAACAAGGGCATCCAATTACTGTCTTTACCAGTGTTTATATAAATCATATGCACCGAGTCCCTTGTTTGGGGTTACGATCTTATCCATTGTATTATTAATTATGTGTAATTAGGTTTATATTGCCAGGAATGTGTTGCTAATGCCAACAGCATTGACTAGTATTTTGTTGTAAAGCACTAATGGTATGCTACTATACACTGATTTCTGTACCCAAAGAGTAAACATATTCTTCAATAAAGGAGTTACCCAAATCTGCTAACCTCAGGTGCATGCACACTTGTTGGTAGAATGATAATCAATCATGGCTACCCAGTGTTGCACAGTTATCAGTAGCTTGGGTCGTGTCAAACTCTTTTTAGATTGACAACAAGAACAAGATTATTAGTCAAAGTTGTGACTCTCAGGGAACTTACCTAAAATTGAGCTTCATGTTCTTTCTGTATTGCTTGTATTAAAAATATCTTCATAAAAATTTTGTGCTAGTTCATATGTATTAATAACAATAACAATCTTGACATTGTGCCATGCAGAGACCTTCGTCACATCACAATATTACAAAGGAGCAATAATATCATCTATTTATCAAGCAACAACTACAAATTCAATAGATAAACTTCTAATGTGAAACAACTATATGCTATACCTCCAATTAAAATGAATTAAAATAACTTATTTAAAGAGAATAAGAGAATAATTTCAACATACTATGACCATAGATAGAAGAGAAAGACAACCCGTTGCGCCCATACTAAGACAAATGGTGATACATCTGAATCGTCAGCCTGTGAGGATCGGCGTGTATGTACTCCCCACGAAATGGGGTAAAATTCTTGATCTTTCCTGGATGCAGATGCCTTAACCCTACCTAATCTGGTGAAAAAAATATGCGTGTACAGCCCAGTGGAGGCTATAAAATAAGAAAGCAAATAAAAAGTTCACAATGTCAGTATTAATTATTGAACCCTACTGAAATATTATATTAATGGGATATGTATCAGGTGCCAAAAGGGTGTAAAAGGAATTTCTTGAGATTTGACTTAAATTACTTATTGATTGAAGCTAATCAGAGAGTCTTTAATTGAAGCGAATGCAGAAAAGTTCTTGACAACAGATTTTGAACTCGTGGAAAGCTTGGTCGTTTCTCTTTCTGGGAGACAACGAGCAAGGAGTTTGCCGAATCCAGCCTTGATGTACAAGGTAGCTGTCAATTACCCAATTTTCCTTATTGAGTACAGGTTGCCTTGCATAAGTTTGTATCATGGGTTTCATTCTTAGTGATGGTCAAGATGACACCAAGGTTCTGTGCTTCAACTGACAGATAATAACTGAATTGCCAATGATTGTTACACTTAGGTGGAGATGATAGTAGAGGCCCCCTTCCATGGTAGGTAAAACACTGGACTTTGCGGACATGGCTGCTCCCAAAGATCAAAATGGAAAGAACGGCGACTACATCATGCCATTACCACCTTCGCCCCCGAAAGACCCAAACCACCCAGCAAGCCTAAGATTACACCATGCCGTCGAAACCCACATCACGATGCAACTGATAAATGACCCACACACCGACACCCGATATTCCAAAACCAAAATGAAAAGCCATAGAAGAGTTCGACAACGGTCCAACGAGAGGAAATCAACCCAAACACCTAACTCAAATTTAATCATCACACGGTTCGCCTTTTCTTTGCAAGGTTCCTCTCTTGAGCTTTCCAAAAAGTCATCCCATACCCTGCAGAAAACCATAAGTCATCATGACAAAGAAAGGTTAACACGCCTAAGCTAGTCCAGATTGCCGTTCCTCACCGTCTAAGCCATCTATTAAGCCAAGTCTTCACCCCATGCACTGATAAATAGAACATCGTTGGTTGAGAGTTACCAGTTAATCTGGTTGAGAGCTACCATCAGTTGGCTGAGGGTTATTATATAACTCTCGCGCGTTTTAGCCATGCATAGTTTTTACCATTGCCCCGTAACATTGCACTGTAGTAGATCTATGCGACATCATTATATAAAACAAATATTGACTGCTGATATTCATGCAATATTAAAAATAATCCCTTGGACAAATTTGGGATGTTCCATTTCACTCGCCTGTGGCTCGTGAACTAGAAAACCCAAATTCCTCGTGATAATTTTTTACTATGCTCCATAGTCATTCAATATTTGTATACTTCCGTCAATCTGTACTAATGAGAGAGAAAGCACATTCTACCTTCTTACAAGAAAATCAGCTGTTGGATTTACCAGGATTGATGACTGCATGTATGCTGCATCTTATTATGGCTGCATCACACCCAAGGGTGAAAGACAGAGCTATGTGTGCTTGCGTAAACTACCGAATGAACATCCATGGACAGTAATGGATACATGTAGTGGGGCCAAAAAAAAAAAAATGAACAAGATTAATTCAAATACAAGCAGTAACAGACTCTATGGAACTCCACCATCTACCGCCACATGATCTGATGAAGCACCTTTGACCGATATAGATTGATTTTCGGTCATCTAGGTAGAAACAGAACCCTAATACTTTTTTCTAGTTATCCATAGACGTGTTTAAGAGTGTGGGGGTCTATTTGTCAAAGTGACATGAAGTCCAATGACACTAACATAGCTTCTATTGTTTGGCAAGAGCAATCAAGATGTCATTCTGTGCCGGTAAGAGTGCAGTCTCTGTACTGTGACAATTAAATGGTAAATCTGACTGGCATTATCGGGGATCATTGCTGAGATAAGTCTACAACTAAGTCGTTCGATCAACTTTCCACAAAACAGAAGATTGTATATATCGGGTGATCAGGGCTGTAGTCGGGGGGGGGTTGCATTTTATCAGTTTTAAGGTCCACTTTGTCATGTTGAAGTTTTCCGCCTGTCTAAAATAAGCTGTTGTTTTTAAGGGTTGTGGTTATCTGAATACTATTGGTCATACAACTGGGCAACCGTTGAGCTTAAATACTCTAAGGCCAAACCGATCATTGTAATTGTTTGGTAATCGACCTAAATCAGGTCTTTGATAAATAAATGATTTTAGAAATTCTCCAATAGTTTGAACTTGAGAATAAAGATCTTATTATCGTTGGTGATGTTAATTGTGATCTTCTCGCAACGACTCCTGATTATTAACGACAAAGATGATTGATAAGTGCAATAGTTTCAACCCTTAAACAGCATATTAAACTGAGGCAACTGAGTACTTAACAACCTCAACTCTAACCTTATCATGTATATCTTCATATAACATGTGTAACAACAGGTTAATTCTCAGTGGTTTCATTCACACAGGGTTTAAGTGACCACTCAATAGTTTTTATTAATATTGGTAAGACCAACATAGGTCACTCGTAAACATAACACAAATAAAAACAATTCGTTCAGTTAAAATGTTTAATGAAAACTTTGTTAACGATCTAATACGCAAGCAATTGGCAGTCTGTAAACATAAATGTTGAACAAAAGTTGTTGATGATTTTGTAAAGTTGTTCCGAAGCATAGCCGATAAGCATGCCCCCCTATGAAACCAAGGCGTAAGAAAAAATCATTCGCCTTGCTCACTGACGATTCATTAAGATGAATCTGAGAGCGTGATGATCTGAAGAAAAGGCAATTAAAACCGGTGCCGCTAACATCTGGGGTGCCTATCGGGATATGCGTAACCGCGTAAATAGTGCAATATTTGACGTAAAGATGTATCTCAAAGATGGGCTTGTGGAAAAGTGGCAATAATCAAGGGATTGGAAAAATCTGCATCATATTATTCCTAACAATATAAGATTTGGGATTAATCATATTATTAAGGATGGTCATGATTATACCGACCCCCCACATTTCCAATACCCTACTGACTACTTTGTGCCAATGTTGGCCCATCTCTCGCTGATAAAATTCCTTGTAGCGCAGTTTTGATGATGATGGATGTTAATCATGTTACTTTTAAAAACAACTTTGTACTATTCACATTCCCCAAATGTTATAATAAGTTTCATTTTAAACTAGTCTCTCATGAGTATGTCCCCTAGACTACATTACGGCACTTGCAAGTAAAGCACCGGGACTGATAACATTTCAGGCCACCCAAAAGCTCTCAAAAATCTGTGTTGCTATTTTGACCCAATACCCTATCGTCAATCGTTCTCTTTTCAAACGGGTCTTTCCACAATGTGGAAAAATGCACGATTGAACCAGTTTCAAGGGGTAAACCAACCGATCCTGGTAATAGGCCCATTGCTATCCTCCCTGTTCTGTCACAAATATGTGAAAGATCAGTGTTCGATCAACTTTACCATTCCTGAACTGGTAGGGAAGCTCTACGTCATCATCAGGCTTCAGACCAACTCACAGTACTGAAACAGCTTATTAAATGTTGTTGATGATTGGCTTGACGCCATTGATAATGTAATGTTGGTCTTTCATGCTCGCTCAAAAAAGCAGTCGACACTGTGACTCACAAAAATTTAATAAATAAGCTCAAACGACTATGATTGAGGACAGAGGTGTATCGGTCCAAAATTATCTTATAATCGATCTCATTCATATTTCAGTCAGAACTTTATTTAATTTCAGATTATGTTTCATATGATACAAATACAAAAGCTAGGAGAATACAAGAAACCAAGTCTTTTAGAAAGAATAACAATTCATGATTCATTCTATAGTTGGATTAACTTATACATTAGTCTTGTTAGGATAATATTGACACAAGAAATGTGTAAAAAATCACAAACTCGCGATCACTGATATAATAATGAAAATATAAGTGGAACATGGCAATAGCATATCGAGGAAACAATGTAGGCGTATCATAAGGGCAGTCTGCTTGAACGAGGAAAGATCCAAATAAACACCAGGGGGCTTTAGTGTTTGATCATACCCTCCTTACTTATAAAAAACAACGTTTGAAGTCAACGATCAAAATTGGGACAAGGACGACAACGACAGAACATACAATACAAACACAGGACCAGGACGAGGTTAAACAAGTGTGATCCTCAAAAAAGGATAGGCCATAGCACGTTAAACCAGACACATGATAGTCGAGAGAAAAAAAAAAAAAACCTGCAGGAGAAACATTATGTGATTATAATTACGTAATTAGGTGTTCTTATATTTTAAGTTTACAAGTACTTTATGGTTTTGCATATGTGGTAAACGATTTGTAAGTTTATTCCAACACTTTTGATGCCTACATACAAAATGAATTACGAGTAACAAAGAAGTACATTTAGGAGTCTGATAGTGACGTGCATTACGTGTGTTAGAGTTGGGTACTTCGCTGTTTTTGTGAAGAGGCCATTGAAAGAATTAGGTAGATTACTGTGAGGATAACGGTACATGAAAAGTGCTATTTGGAGTTTGGTGAATATCCAATATGTTCAGGTTAAGTCGTGAAATAATGGTTTGTAGTGGAAGTGGGAAAGGTAAGACGAATTAGAGCAAATGAGAATTGCTCTTTTTGCAACAGTCTGAGATTTTATCGAGTGTAGTTGTTCTGTACTGGTCAAATTGGGCATAGGGTGTGGTGTTTAGAGTCCGTGATAGCCCATGCAAATTACAATAGAGATATAAGGGAGGTATAAGTGTATGTATATAGAAGGAGACTAAAATCTTGGAAGGAAGTGTGTGTTGGAGTTCTTAATGATGCCGAAACATTTGGAAATTTGATTGTGATTTTGGGGAGATGGAATAATGCAGTTAATGTCTATCGATTCTTGAAGCCAAAATTTCGTATGGTTTTTTTTTTCACAAAAAAAAGGGGATAATGGGAATATGTCAATATTGACTATTATCCTGAATCGTTTTTTGTGGTTTTTGTTTTTTGCCAGTGTGGAAGTGGATACAATTCGTTTGTGGTATAAGGACAGTTTGTTGGCTTTGGAAACAGTTAGAAACATGATGGAGTTCACTATTAAAAGTCTGGATGAGTGTATTCATGTCCGGATGTGAAAGGATGTTAGTATCATCGGCAAATAGTACATAAGAAAATTGGGTGAAGGCATTGGGGATTGTACATTTACATAGATAAGGAGCGGAGTGGACCAAGTATAGAGCCTTGAGGATACACGCATGAAACCGGGAGGGGGTTGAAGAGTGGAGATAAGAAGTAAAACTGTTTCAAGTTGGGAGATAGTTTGAAGTAGTTTAAGTTCTAGCAGGATTCACGTACACCATAGAAGTGAAGTTTAGCAAAATACGAATACGTGGTCCGATAGTGTCGCAAGCTTTCGAAAGATCAGGAAAAAATTACTATGGTGTGAAGCCTTTTGGAGCCTGAGAGCGAAGAAAGAATATTTTGTGATATATGTCAAGAAGAGCAAGATTCCGTGGCGGTTTTTCCTGCATACGTTATCTGGTTGTCTTGGAGGATGTTGTGAGCTGAGACGAAGTTGTCAAGTCTATTGCAGATAAGGCGCTCAAGGATCTTGGAGAAGCACGTAGGAGAGAAATTGGGAGGTAGGTTAGTGGTAGTTGAGAAGGAATGGGGATTATTCCTTCTTGAGATAGGGATGACTTTTGCAATCTTGAGGGAGGAGGGAAAGATACCGATCGATAGCGGAGGTTGCATTTGATTGAAGATATGAGTAAGCGGTTTAGAGAACTTGGAGCAATGTCTTGACAACACGGGATTTAACATGCATGGAAACCGGACTTTGCCATTTAAAATTTTGGGTTTTTTTTTTTTTTTTTTTTTTTTTTTTTTTTTTAAGTAAAGAGAAAAAAAGATGTTGGACTTTATTCGGTTATGAAGAAAATATGAAACGCTTGCAAGCCGTGGTGTTGATCTGTGGCAATGTTTCGGGCCTATCTCGGCAAAGAATATGTTGAATTTGCTGGCAATGTCACGTGGGTTTGTATTTTTTGTATCACCGTCAAGGGAAGTATGATGAGGTTTCCTTTGATTGTTTTACCCAAAATGTCGTGAAACTATTCGCCAAGTATTTGTGATATTATTTTTATGAGCTGGTTAAATTATTATCGTTATCTTTTTTTTTTACACGAAAACGGTATTGCCGTGAGGAGGGTTATTCTGTATTGATATATTCATTTTTATGATTGTCGTCAGAGAGTGTATATATCTTTTAGTACAATTTGTTCCTGAGTTTTAATGGATTTAATTATCCCGGCAGTAATTCCAATGGTTTAATATCTTACGTTTATTATCTTTGTCACTCGAACAATAGGGATATTCGTTTGTTGTATAATGGTGAGGAATTTACGCCAGGAATATGTTATAGAGTCATTTGCTGAATCATTGATGTAAAATTCGTTCCAATTCAGTATTTATGAGATCAGCTCCATGGGCTTCAGTGTTAGTTTTGTTAATCTTTCTGTCTGTTGCGAATTTTTATATTAGATTGTTGATTCATCTTATTGGTAAGTTTATTTATTAAGTAAAAACAGAAGTGGTTCGGTTATGTCACTGAAAAGTATACTCGGTGTTATTTTTTGGTCAAGAACATTGGTAAAGATGTTGTCTTATTAGTGGAGATGTTTTGGTGGTAATACGTGTCGGTTTGTCGATCAGGGGATTAAAATGAAGCAGAATTCATGAATGTTAAAAGTCATTGTAGCACAGTGGATGTAGACTTCATTAGATCTAGATTAAAGTCACCACATATGAAAGAGTTTGTTCTCTTTGGTCAATAGATTGAGGATGTTGAACAAGTTGGTAAGAAAAGAGTGCGGATTGCGATCGGGCCGTATATTGCACCCACGATGCTATGTTTTGGTTGAGTATCGTTTCGACAAAGAGTATTCGTTTAGTCAATCGTTACTTAACATAATTAGGTCATTTCTAATGTGAAAGTGTAGGTTTTGGCAAGATACAAAGCAATCCTCCACCTCTCTTAAGTAATCGATGGATGCACAAGCATTCTAACATTAATGTGATGTTAGCGGAGGGGAGCATTGTTATCACCGAACCATGTTTCGCTTGAAGGCAATTAAGGATAATTTGTGTTTCTAGAGGGGAAAGGTAATCAGTAATGGAATTTAGATTTTTAATAGCTTACGGGGATTATATGTATGTCATTATATAAAGTCAATTTCTTTGTTGGGTTTATTTATCATTAAATTGAGCAATACAGTAATATAATTATCATTATCTAAGTATATCATTAGTTTTGTTAGGATCGAGAAATAACATTATCATCAGAATCATCAATATAATTATAAATGGATTTATCTTTAGTGATTGGAGGTTGGTATAGTTTATATTATGATCATAGTTAATCTGATTAATTTCATGAATAA
This sequence comes from Ophioderma brevispina, assembly GCA_023653785.1. Classification (NCBI taxonomy): domain Eukaryota; kingdom Metazoa; phylum Echinodermata; class Ophiuroidea; order Amphilepidida; family Ophiodermatidae; genus Ophioderma; species Ophioderma brevispina. The sequence goes on along the minus strand of JAMKCH010029919.1, from coordinate 2,899 downwards.
AGTCATCATCGTCACGATGGTGATATAGGGAAATGCCGTTTACAGTACATTCCCAGACAATTACCAAGTGTCCGATTTTGCATTTAGATCATCACGGCTCAGGAGTGAGCATTATTGGCTAGATTGGGGGACATATGCCACAGTAAGACCAGATTTTCCCCTTAGACATTTAGAACAAAAATAACAAGACATTTTGTAACCATTATACAATCAATTGAGTATTTGATTAGTAGTAATTGAATTGCAACCAATGATGATTTAAGAAAGTAAAAACCCCGCCGTGAAACTGCATCATTGAAGACCTATAAAAGCTAAGGTACCAGGCAAGTTATCTATAAAAATATGATCATAGAAATCCAAATAATTATAAGGTAATACAGACTAAATTCGAATAACAACAGATAATGGTAAATACAGCAGATACATAGAGATTCAAGTGATAGGGTACTGCATAGATCCCATTTTGATACTGTGACACTGTCTGGGGTACGGACTCTCATGTTACGACTGTTCATGGCGTCTCTCAAAATAATTGCTCACAATGTTGTTGTGGTTATCCCGCAAGGTTCAATATTGGGCCCATTATTATTCATTATATTATTAAGACACCTCCCTAATGTGTCACTAGGATATTCAAATACGTATGTATGCCGACCGACACCGCACTCTACAGTATTGTATGATATTAATGATATGAATAACACTCTCACTAGAACTGAGTAATGTCAAATGAATGGCGTACAATGTAACAAGAATAAGTCTAATGTAAGAAAACCAGAGTTGCTTGTTCTAGGTTCCAGACAAAATTGACTAAGATCAATAACACTGATGTAAATGTTCAAATCAATGGCTCCAAATTACCGTGTGTGTCACAAAAAGGTTAACAATGGGTCTTGTGTAGCGACGAAAACCTTACTTGGAACGAGCAGGTCAAAACATTTTGCAACAGTCAGGCCTGGTCGTATATCTCAATAAGGCCAAGATGATTATACCACAGAACATACAAAATAGGTTGTACAAGAAGCATCATAGCTCCCATTTTGATTACTGTGACACCGTCTGGGGTACGTGCAAGCCTCTATATAGTAGGTGTTCAGGAACTTCAGAATAGGGCTGCTGCTAAATATTACTAATAAAGCTAGACAAGAACGCGAAGTAGGGCTGACTGACGGAACTAAAATGGGACCATATCGGGTGAAAGGTAAAATACCATCTCGGAACCCTTTGTCACAAAATTATGAAACAACATCACACCAAGTTTACCTTATGACAGATTCCAAGTTAACAATTAACTGGCTACAAACCTCAGGGGATCACTCAACTCTTCATTCCCAAGCGACGTAATGGAATATAAAAGAGATCAATTTCCATACACTGGTGCTAGTATTTGGAACCAACTTCCAAATATTGTTAAACTCTCCGGCTCTGTTTCTCAATTCAAATAGTGCTACTGTAAAGATCATAATGTTACTGCTTCTCATACATATTCTTCGGATCCTCATGTTAAGTCAATTTTAGGAGGGTATATACTTTTGATTGTATATTATAGATATCTCCCATCACTGTATATGATTGTATTTAAATATTCTAACTTCATAGTTCTACAGTTTGTCATATTAATTTATGGTATCTATTGACTCCACTGAGCTGTAATATGTGTGTTTTTAGTTATTATTTTCATCATATTTCATATTGACAAAATATAATTTAATTTGTATATTTATTTCAAATTTGTATAATTCGTAATTTCTATTGTATTTCAACTGTATCTACGGCACCAGAAGAAGAAAATTTGGTGATGCTGGTTCACGTGTTGAAATAAAGTTTTGATTGATGATGATTGTAGTAATCTGGTTGCTAGCTAATGTCTATTGGCTTTAGCAAGAGAGTTAATTTCAAAACACGATCCTTGTCAAGCATCCTTGATTACTGTGAGCCCAGTCTGTGAATCCGTCTGTGCTCCAGCTGACGGTGTTCCTTCTTAATCTCAAAGACATCTGATCCCAAGTTGCATGAATACAGAGAACTACAGTTTGACTGATGAGTGCGCATGGTCATCAAGAGTCTCAGATAAGATGTTGTTATAAATATTCATAACAGAGGAATTGCAGTCGCATCTGAAGGAAATGCAGACGTGCACATATACATCAGAGCAGATCTCTTTTGATGTTGCATTTTTTCAAGTATGACTAACAGTCTTGCACGAAGAGATGCTTTCAGGCATTTACCCTGCCATCTGAAAACCTTCTGCCAAACCACAACTGTTAGTTTTTGGCATACCGTTCGGTAACTTCTGGAAGGGTTGTCCAGACGATTTCCCAATACTCTTTTCATTTCTAGTACCATCCTCATCCACTGGACATGGAAGCTCAGGAGATGCAATCATCATTTGAGCCTAAACGCCTAACCAACTTGATAGGTGGCACTCTTGATATGCTCAGTGATTGCTGCGTCATTCGAGGAAAGAACATCTTTTGCTATACCTCTTCTGGGTAGGAAGAGTCCTTCCATAGCCTGATGACACACTTTGGGTGCCTGGTACGAGATACTCAGACAACAAAGCGCTCAGTTTACTTGATTTTGTTGGTTCAAAGGAGACTATAACATATTCTGAAATGTAGATAAGACTGTTGTGCTCCTAGTTGGATGCAAGTGGATCACATTAGTTTGAAAACAAAAAACATGCCTTTTAAAAAAGTCGGGCAACTACTGGGTAGTGGTTGCATTGTTAGTTTTATTGTAGGTATTCTACAATACCTTTTATTAACATAACTAGGATGACCGATTCTCTACCATGGCAAACCGATGCATAATCTGATCTGGATCATTTAACCCTACGGGTAAAGCGGATTCCCGCAACACACTAGAGGACTCTGGTACCTAGAGAGATGAGTGCAGG
>JAMKCH010029918.1:0-18313 GCA_023653785.1 Ophioderma brevispina | reverse complement strand
TCCGTCTAAATTTTCAATTCTCACCGAACTCTGACCCGCGAGATCGGTTTTGTCTAGTTTCCCTGAGGTTGGAAGAAGGTGGGTGAGGCGATTAACATCATCTTTGAAATGTCCCATTTTTACCACATTTGAAACAGCGGATTTATCCCACTGTTGAAAGGGGGCCTGATTTTGTGGGCAAGTTGAGTTACTCGTCAGACAACCCTTTCCATTTCTTTTTGCATGTTTCGCAGAGCTTCTAGATTTCACCTGTTCTATTTCTAAAGGGTTCTGAAGGTTGCCATGAGATTGAACTCTGATTGGACCGGTCTCCTTTCCCACAGCCTTTGGATTTTCATATTCTTCTCTGGATTGTACCTTTTAGACAATCGTACCGACTCATCCAAGGAGGTGGGTTCACGATAGTTAAACATTATTTCCACGGTACGCATCCACAATGGCATCGGAAAAATGATAGCGAGCCATTCCTTTCAAGCACTTTGTATGAGGCATCAGGGTACGTGTTTTTCATCATTCGGCGAATAGCATGAGCTAGTTCTGGATAGGATATTTGGTTTTTGTCTACGATTTGAGAAGAGCTCGAAAAAACTTCTTCCTTATTTTCGGGCCAACTCTCGGTTCAGGTAGCACTACATCTGTGAACTTTCCTTCATACTACAATCTATGTCCCCAAGGACTCCCTGGCTATTCGCTGTGTGTGCATCCCAAATATAGAAGTTTTTCACGTGGAGTCCATTCGTCAGCTCATCGTCATGTTAATTGTATCAGAAAATCTGTCAAGGAAGATAGTACACCCCATCATACGTTGGTGGTTTGAATTTGTTCTGTCCCCGGGTGCGATTGTAGGGGGTGTGATCCATCGTTTTACAGTTTGGGGTGGGTATGGTCTATGTAAATTCCACATTTCTCTCAGGATATAAGGAAAGAGGGGATGATTCAAATTAGTCAGGCCCCCCTTGGACTACACCATCTATGTCTATGTCCTGAGCATTCTGATTTGAATCCCTGGGCTACGAGCAACGGTCTGAATTGAGGACAGACTTTCTCTAATAGTTGCCTGAACAGTAGCTTTAATTAATTCAGCCATATTGGTACCATCACCTCTGGCCCAAGTCTCAACATCGCTCGCGTCCTCAAATTGATTGTCCTCACCCTCGGATTCAGGACCAGGACTAGTCCTAGGTGCCGCAGCAGCGTTAGCCCCAGGAGTAGTTTGTGCCCTAACTTTTGGCCTAACTGAACCATCATTTAGCCCATCCCTATTTCCGGGTGCGAGATTTTGTTCTGAACTTCCCCGTTTTCTCTGTCTGTCCCCAGGTCTTGTCTCGGACGATCATCATCTGGTTGACTGTGACTAGACGAACCAACTTGTCTACCCGATCTCAGTACAGCCCCATCAAGTTTCTCCATGCTTGTGCTACCAAGGTTAATTTTCCTATAAAAAAGAAAATAGATCCTGCCGACTACGCCAGTGTAACAAAACGGGACGGGGCATCGCCTAAAGACCTAACAAGGCCGAGCTAAAAATCACCTAACTTAAGCGATCCTATACTGAGAGGGAAATTGGAATGAGATGTCACGAGAACAATCCTGGAGTATAAATTGAATTTTAATAAAGGATTATAAATCTTGAAGTGGCATATTTTTAACTAGATGTCATGATAAGGGATGTTATTTAGTGGCAATTGAAATCCAAGATTTATCTTTGTTAAGCCAGGCTAACCGCCTGTAAGCCTAAATTCTTTCAAAAGAAGAAGAAATATTGGATGCAAATTCTAATTTATTATTTAACTTATCCACTAGCCCGTATTTCGAGGTACCACAGGAATGACAAATTTGAACGATCTGTGAAAAATATAACTAGGCCTATGCTACACAATCCACAGGCTACGCTCAGTGCTCTCAACTTTCGGTATAGGGCTTTAACCACAATCACGAGCAATCATTAATTCTGCACTATAATTTTAAGTAGAACAACATTCAGTTTCTTTCGCCTTTGAAAGACACTAAATAACATTTGAATTACTGAAGGAAAGGAGAAAAGAAAGACACAGAAACCAGTAAGTTTTATATGTCACGTAAAATATGTCAGTTGTGTATTCTCTGGTATTGCAATATATTAAGTACAAACTTCGAGATAACTTTCTTGGATATAAAATGACACTGAGTGCGATACGCGGTGTAACCTGAATTTACCGGGAAATAGGATCGTGAAACTGGGACTAGAATTTATCCCAAAGACCATATCTGAACCTAAAATTTGTATTACCTAAAACCTATGACCTTCATTGATCAGAAAATAGGGAATTCTATTCTGGAGTATAAAGATTTTGGCTTAAAATAGACGAAAAGTTTCCATGTACGATATGAAAATTCAGTCACCGTACACTTAGGGGAAGCCCCTGTGCACATACCATGACCCGACGGGTAAGAGGTGGCGCGTGGTCAATTAGGGATAGTCTGCTTCTTTCAATGTAAACACAAAATTTATCCGCGAGTGCCCGACGCTGTTAAACCTGTATATTTACTCCAAAATAGAGGCCTAAAATCTCTCTATGAAGAAAGGAATCCTATGGGAATTGAGGTCGAGAGTCATAATTGTATAAAATTATCTAAATACTGGGGTACTTGTTTTGACATGTTTGATAAGTTTATCGTGAAAATTGTGGTAAATTTGAAATGGTCAATGCATCAACTTGCCATTGCCGATCCTGTATCAAAAAACAACAATACGACCGATCATAGCCTGCAACGACCATTGCACGGAATTCTTGCCAAGACAAAAACATATTGGTTAAGAAGAAGTCTCTAAATCTTAAAATCTCACCTAAAAGAGGTAGATCATTTCCTGAGAACTTCACTTCATGTTTCAAAGGATTTATATCATGTATACCATAATCTGATATTTTAGATTTTGTTCTCAATTCTCCAGCTAGCTCTCCGGGTTGCACTTACCGGGAAACCCTATACACCATACGATGGGATTTCTGAGATAATTCCCAAGTTGGTATGAGCTACTATTCTGGGAAAGCAATGTTAATAAAGTCCTTGCCAACATATTGACCCATTTTACAAAGTCTGCAATATCAGCGTAAGTACTTTTGATATTTTTAACCTGAATCAAACAAATGACAGAATTCGGTACAAGTCTTCCAAAACTGGTTATAAAATCACCAAAATATATACAGGCCAGCATCTACAGGGTAGCTGATGCTACTATAGCAGCATATACTTATCCTGCCTACATGGCTGCCTACCTTGAAATATTCAAAAAACAGCTCTGAAACAACTTGGTCATATGCAGATGTTCTTAGTCCCCGCCGTACCACCAGGGGTGGTCGAACACTGTGTACAAATGCCCCATAGACAATCGCGATATCGATGGTGATAGCGCCACAACCACTTTCGATAAGCTACATAATTAAATGATGCAAAACGTTATTCATGACGTAAAACCGGGGGATGACGTAGAGTAATAGCGCCGCGCACGACTGGCGAAAATAAGCCTACAGATTTCATGCCAAGATCAGTTGCACAGTACGCATCAATTCGCTGACCGAGTGTACTATCCCGATTTATTTAGGACTCCCTCTGGTACCACTGACTCTCCTCTTTTAGTCCTAAAGACCCCCAAGACTTTAGCTTCGGCCCATGGTTGAAAAGGGTCCAGGATGGACCCACCAATCAGAAGGGTCATAGAGGTGTCTGAAGTTATCTAAGTGTTTTTATGAGACAATAACTTTTTTGGGACTTTCCCATTGTGTAAGGGAGGGGGGATATAAAATGTATTACAGAGATATTATAAAGTACAAGGTTTACAACAAATTACATAATAAAGTCAATTATATGGAATGTATTATATACTCTGAGACATTGTGATTGTGTTGAGCTAGCTTAGAATTAAATGGGAGATGAAAAAATATCCCAACAAGATCTATGGCGGATGCTAAGGGTTCACTGTGTACATTAATAAGAAATTCTGAACGAACTGGGAACATTTATAGTGTGATCAAGTGAAAACAATTGGCTTATGGAGGGGCCTATGTTCTCTATATATACAATATTAATAAGTTTTCATAAGGATTTTCATTTGTTGAGGGATTCAAACATGTTAAGAATGGTCATCAAAAATCAACAAATCTGCATCATGAGCTCCGCATATTTATCCCGTGAGGCGCTCGCGGGATTAAACCAATATGCGGAGCATGGATGCCATCGTTTTTGTGTTAGTGATGAACTACTCTGTAACATGTTTGAATCCTAAACTATTGTTTAAAACTGGGTTTCGAGCTAGACTACTTTGAAGGTCTAGCAATAGCCTAGGGAATGAGAAAAGGGAGCTGTGCATTCACATATTTAACTTCTTTGCACTCTGTGGTGGCAGACACCGCATGCATTTCGGTGAACGCTTTATTTTTTGACAATGAGCAGTCCATTATGCTTTTACATGATGGCAACAAATATTTACTTTTTTTGTAAATTATTTTTTTTACCAGTATCTCAAAATAAATTCTACCAACAAGTGTCCCCTTTTGATAAAACCAGTGATTTTGTGCTTTTTAACAATTTTATACATTGATTTTTGCAATCAAATTGTTCAGATGTTCATTAAAGGTGACTCAGAGATTTCCCGATGAAGGCGCACTCCAATTTTAAACAAACATGTTTTTTCATTACATAATGCTTGTCCATATACCAATCACTGGGTGAAATAACTAAGCTAAAAATAAGTCCTTCATTAGAAATCACACTTTGTTATAAAATTCCGGATCCGGAATTATGTTTTAACAGTATTATATGGCACTGTTATAATGCATAAAGGTGTACGGAGTGAAAACGAAACATCTGATTCATCTCCAACTTTGAATACAAGCCCATTTAGGTGAAGATCTTTAGGTTGTAGAATGACTATTTTTAATGAGTACACCCAAAAATCCTCTGAAGTCAGCCTTAATACAACACCTGAACAATTTATGGTACTGTCTGTTTCTGTGTATTGTCCATCCATTCTTGTAAAACTACCATATATGTTATCTTGCAGAGCTTGTGAGTAGTTGTACTCCCTATGCAGGGATAATGCAATTAAGCATAAGCCATATGATGGGAAAGAAGGTGGTCAAGGGGGTGGTATGCGGGTTTTAATTTTTTTTAAAGAAGTTGGCTGTTATAATGTTTAGAAAGGTTGTAAAATCATAAAATTGTATAAAGGGGAAATAGGTTGTTAATGGGATGGCGAAAGAAATTCTAAATTGAAATGAGAACGTTCCCTGCAAACAAAAATATGAATTTGAAAAATAGGGATAACCATTCATCAGAATATGACCAAAGAGTCACCACCTTAGGCCAAAAAAAATTTTTGTTTGCATCACCTTGTCTTAAATTGGGGGAGAGGGAGGAAGATTTTGCTGTACCCAAAAAAAGTAACTTTAATTGGTCAAAATTCCACAGGATATTGTTTTCCTTTCATGTGAAACTTCCAAAATTATTTTAAAACAAATTTGAAATAAAGGTCTTGGAATTGGTCAAATTTAACCCTTACTTGGATTTAGGTTTAAATTTTGACTATGATCAAAGTAAATAGATCCTTCATGAGGCAAGTAAGGGCCACCTAATTTTAAAATAGCACTGGACATATCAATGAAATCAAATTTAAGCCAGAACACAATTCTGAAGCACACTGTAGGTATATGCTTAAATACTTTGCACGTTTAGTTCTGATAAATACTCCGACTCTGGGGAACAGTTACTAGTGTTATCGTTGACTGGCATAGGTATCTATAACCTGCAATAATATTGTCACAATCCACACAAGTAAACAATATCAATTATTTGGACATATTCATCCGAAATGGAAAGATCAAGTTTACTCCTGAGGTAAAAGCACTGTGAGTCATCTTCCACAGTTCTGACCTCGCTCAGAGGCAAACTCCTCAGATCTTCAAAGATGAAGATTGGTTTCCTTCTGCCTTTCAGTTTTTTTCTTTTCTCTCATGAGTTGGATTTTGTTCTCTCTGTGCGTGAACTTTGCAATTACGGCTTTCTTTGCTGATTGTGAAGGCAATCTATGGCTCGCAGATAAGTCCTCTGCAGAATTGGGTACACCAATTGAGTTAGCAATATCCACAACTAAGTTAGTGGTGTTCTCTCTTCTGTGGTTTCTACACTGATTATCTTTACACTCCTTGTGAGTATACTGCTTGAGTTTGTCAAGCTTCCACTCTTGTTTCTGTACTTCATTCTTGAACTTGTCAACAACTTTGATGTTCCGTTATATTTGCTGACCACGGAATGGCTTGAATGTACAGTGTTAGTGTATCGGTAGTAATAATTACCCTTTGCGTAGCCTTCGTATGAATAACAAATTATGAATTTTTATCTCTCCAAAATACGATAAAAGTGCAAGAAAAACAATAGATGTTGAGGCGTACCATACCACATGGTGCCCTCGCTGTCAAAGCAGCAAGTACATCAGCCTTTCCATCTACATCAGGACATACCTAGTATTGGTATAACACAAGACTGAATAGTTAACCAGAACAAGATCAGGCAACTGCTCTCTTCTAGTCATACTGACCTTTGTAACTACAGCTTCTCTTTGGCAACTACTCTCTTCTAGTTTCCAAGTCAAAGTAAATAACAAACCAAATTTTCCCCCTCTTTCTAAAATGAATTCTTCCACAAAATACCCAATTCCAAAAAATATATATATATATATATATATATAATATATATATATATATATATTATACAAGAAGGCTGTACCAGGGAACTATTTCAAGTAAAGCTTTTGCATTTGCCAATAATATAAATAAACATGTCTTATTGTTATAACTTTTTACTTGTACATATATACAAAAAACTAAGTTTGTTGCTATATACAAATTTCAATGGGAGCAGTACAGTAACAGTGCTGGGGAATACTGTATTTGTCTTACATAATAGTACATAGCCTAGCTAGTAGAAAGGAAATTTTCGACGAAAATGTCGCCTTTTTGAAGTTTCTGAACGTCAACGTTTTGCACCAATTATATATGTATGTTAAACATACCGGTGGTCTCGTCATAAGGAAACAATTTGTTTGATTTCATTGGAATTCTAACTGTCCAAAGCATCACAATCAATACCCAAGTTGTGAAAGTTTCAGAATTGGTGTATGGGTGACGTGCTTCAAATACCAGAATTACGTAATGTTCTCAAAGTGAGGTTCACTAACCTGTTTCTCTAAATGGGCAGTGTTTCCTAAATATGAAGAGAAATGTTCAAATAATTAAGTACTTGTAAAAACAACTTATTTTACAAATATACCTTTGACAAATATTTTGCTGGTCTATCCATATCTTTTATACATACTAAGATGTCTCATACATAAAAATTCTTGAATTTGGTTTCTAGAAATCTGGTGCGAAAACTGATCGATAACCAATAGTGGCACAAAGGTCACGCATGTCTACACATGTACCAGAGTGTTACCAGGCAACCACTCACTACATTTAAAAGAAAATCACTGTGCCGCCAATGCCATTTTTTGAGCTTTCAGATACCTGAAAAATTTGTACCTCTTTTTGAGTTCAGATATCATGGAAATACAGCGATAAAACTATTTACTTTTGTAGTGCGAGTAGCATAGGTGTACAGAGATGTAACTTTCTGGAAATTTCCAGATTTTTGGCCATAAATTTAAAAAAATTCGGAAATTAAAAAAAAAATCCTCAATTTCTGAAAAGTGTTAATGATAAAGGTAAAACTGCATCAAAAACCAAGTTTTAAGTACCAATTTATTTTAGGGAAGGGGTCTTGTACCCTAAAATTACGTAAGAAAATATGTTCCCCGAAGCTTCAACGGATGCTACGCTAAAATTTGGCCTTCCCGTCGGTTCAAATTTTGGATTTTCAGGAAATGGGATTACTCCAGTGTTACATCTCTGATGGTAAGTTTCATTTGTTTTTGTAACAAACACACCTGAGACTGAGCGTATATAATTTGACAATTAAAACAAATGACAGTATTAAATTACAACTGCATTTCTACATTCACTTCAGCATATATAAACCATGTTCACAATTTAAGACACAGTATTTATAGAAATTGACAGTTATGAGAGAGGTTCAGCAATATGTGATCACTATAAAATTTGTTTTGTACCTGTAATATTAGTTTTCATTTTTGAAAATGTAGCATGTACCTTAGGCTAGGATATGGTGACTGATAATGACTTGACATTTCCAATGGTGCTCTTATAAAACTAAGCATTCATCTTTTTTTTATGCAAGTTTTATCTCCAGTAGAGTTGGTATTTACAAAACATAAAAAAACATTTCTCCCATACTAGATTTCAACAATTTTACAAAGCATGTGAAGCTTTTTGAGTGCATGATAGGAGTATATAATAAACAGAAGATTTGGAACTTTTTGTCATAAGTTGGTATAAAATCTCATCTGAGATTCTTCTCTTTCACAACTATTCGTTAGTTGTGAAGACGGAAGATACAGATATTTCAAATATGAAAATTGTCAAATAAAATCAAGGAAGAACCATACTATGAATATCAGTCACCAGCAAGTTCATATAATATTTATAAATTAGAAGCAAGCAATGAAAAAGTGGAATACAAAATGTAATATATGTGAGGGAGTAAAATATTTAATGGCCTAAACTCTTCTGTGTTACCAAATTAGAAGGGGATGCATTGGAAGAGGTTGGGGATGCCCTTATACCCCTCTTCCAGGCCAAATTAAGCCGGGAATCCTGGGTGCATTATAAAAATACAAAAGCAAGTTCATTATGTAGTATATCGACCTCTCCTCAGAGAATGGTTCTATCAGGATGGATGATCTTGGAAGTAACCACCTCGAAGATAATGCCATCAGCCAGAATGACTCTTTCCCGGATCTCCCGGAACCTCTGTCCATGGATGCGTTGAAGTGGCTTCTAGATGATCTGTTTATTTTCAGGAGGCGATGTTTCAGCCTGTTGCTTGTATTTTGCCACAATCTGCCTTGGTAAGTCCATTAGAGACGGAGGTGGAACATCGAGCGTTGGTTTTGGGTCCGACTTGGAAGATGGAAATTCTGTTTGATCTTGTAGCAATTCTTCCCAATCTTCCGCATGCAGAGAGATGTTTACATCTGCATCGGTGAAAAGGGAGGGTGGCAAAGGTGGATCCGCTTCATAGTCTAACTGCTCCCACCACATGGGACCAGGCCCCTGATTCGGATCTGGCAGTTCTCCAGTATTGAAAATATCTTTAAAGCGGCACTGGCACATTTTCACAAAATATGAAATTTCTTCAATTTGCTCTCAAATGATAGTCTAGGCCATAAGATGCATAAAGATACATTTTACACATAAAATAACATGCTCAAAAACAGATAGGGACATTAATAACAGGTTAAAGGTGTCCAGGTAATTTGTATGCTAACTTTTAAGTTTTTCATAACTTTAATCAAAACAATGTATATTACATGAATATCATAGACTCGTACTCATTGATATTAAGACCACAAAGGTCACAGACCGGTCAAACAGGGTGCATGCTGTGGGAAACATGCATACGGCGTGCGTTTTTTGTGTTAAACGACATTTCTGTCGTCTGCTGAATTAATGTCGCCGGCGACGTTAATTATAAAATCGTTCTGTTTACCCATAAGGACGCTAATTTGGTCTTAATTATTTCAGGTGAGGGCTAATGTATATAAAAGCTTTACAACCGTGCAAAATATAAATTTTGAAAAATCTTGAGGGTGCACTATTTTTCAAATGTGCCAGTGTCTCTTTAATCAGCACTGGAATGGAAGCCCGGGGAACCCATACTAGGGGTAGTGGATGTAGTGGTGAGGGGTATTCTCTTCTTTGGCTCTGGAGAGGAGAGCCTGTTGTACTTATCTCTAACCCACTTGTGGCATTTGGGATTCCTGGGGTTGAGTTTGCATTTCTTTTGATGATTCATCACCTTTCTGTAAAAGGTATTGTCCCATGGACAATAAGCGCAGGTGTACCTTCTCTTATGTTCTCTATGGAGATGATGGGATAGTTCTCGTCTATGGTGCGTCGTGAATTCGCACCCCTCTCGTTACAGTGAAAGTTATTTGCCCATTGTATGGGTGGCAGCTGTGGTTGTTGGTGGCTTATCCCTTCAGCATCTGCACACCCACCTTCACCTGGATCTGGACCAATTCTTGCACCGCGTTTTCGACCTGTTGGTGGATATCGACACAAGGTTCAGGTAACATGAGGTGGTTTGTTCGTCTTCAAGGTCTCCCAAATTGAATTGATCTATAGCAGGGCCTTGGTCATCAATATGCTGAGTATTTGAATTGTATTCAATTGTATCCAATTCTTGCCGTGTGAAAAAATTAATTGAAAATTAATTAATAAAAGCAATACACAATAACACATACCCTCTCTTCTTAAATTCCTCATTAATTCTTAAGCCAATCCTCCATTCCTCCATGTAATTCAGAGGAACGTCCCTCTCATATGGATGGGTTTCACTAGTCTTATCGTTTGATGCCATCTCACTTGTCAGCTTGCCGTTGGAGAAGATAATAATGTGAAGAAAAATGCTTCTTTTTGCTCATTTCGTGCTTTAAAAGTCGCAGTTTTCGTATTTTAAATAAGACTACCTATGTCGATCGAAAAGAGTCCACTTTCCATTCTTCTTCCATCGTGTATCCACGGTAAAAAGAGTAAACACTGAAAATTCCACCACGGTGAATATATTCATATATGGCACACTTTGCGTTTTAGCGGTTTGACTGAAAGCCATTTCACGCAGCCGCAAGAGAGCGGTGATCGGAGATCTATTTTTGGAACGGGCTTGCGGTGTCTACGTTCGAGCAGCAAAGCACCGAAAATTGCCTGGAGGTTTTTACGAATTGTGCGAGATTGACTGAAAGGAAAAATACCATGATAAATTAAAAAAAGAAAAAACCTAAAAAATTAAAATTTTAGGTAAAATTTGAAGGCATTTTGGGCATGACATGATAGCCGATGATCAAAAACCTTAAAGTGCTTCCATCATTTGTTATTTACATAGGGTCTACTTAATTGCATTTCACAGAACCAAAACCTTAGTCGTAAGCACTTCCACTGTTGACTTCACTTAACATTGAGTGATATGTTCCTAATGTGATTTTTCATTTTAGTGATTAATAGTATTCAAGACTCCATGCTCTCATAACACATTTGAATGAACCCTGTCTTCAGTGGTTAATGATGGCACAATTAGGATCTCCAATTAGAAAGTGCAAAAGTGCGTGAAGATTATGGACAATACAAGTGTTGAATTTGTGAGAGGCTTTGAACAGCATTACATATATTGATGGCTTTGTTCTTAGTGGTCATCTTAAAATTAAATTTGTGCTCATGGGAACACAAAAAAAAAATGAGGTGATAAATCTCACCCAGAGGATTTCTCACCTGATGTCTACATGAGCATTCTCATGTGGAATGTTAGTAAAAATCATATGAGGCAAAATTTGTGTTGCTTGTCAGTTTCTACATTGGAAAAGATAATATAGGCAGTTCTGCCCCATCCTTCCCTATCAACATTGAGAGATAAATCAGTCATAAAACGTGCATCATTAAAGTCCTGTTTGATATCTTAACCGATAAAGTATTTCCCATAATTCATTAAATTTGCAAGGCTTGTTCCTGCCGCGTCATCATTCCAGTGGGAAAAGTAAACGATACATCAGTGAGTGTAGTATCAAGTGGAATCTGAATTTGTATACTTTTTCCGATTCATTATCTTGGATCTTTCCTCCAGCAGCTCTTTGACAAGGATGCAGTTGTTGCTATTATTCAGGATGGTCTCTCTTATTGCGATAAGTGTTTACTGTCATTCAGAACGGTCGATTGATTTCCAATGTCTTCTCTTCTGAACTTAAGATCTGCAGTGTTAACGTCTTGTCTATTGCTCTTTTGAGGACATCCCATCTCATGTGGACGTATAAGCGGTACCGTATTCAAATTCAATGCCTTCAAGTAGTTTGGTTGTAGATATGATGCAGTAGGTAGACAGATTTGGCATACCTGACGATTCTCCTCAACTTCTTCACAGAAACTCTTCACACTCTCCTAAAAGATAACAAAAAATCTAGAATATCTTGCTTCTTGGATTACTTGATAACAGTGACTGGGTTCTTCTGGTCCTCAGCTCCTGGTCCCAAAAATGGTCCTAATAGAAACGGATCTGATTGGTGAAAGTACTGAAGAATGTATTTCTTGAGTATGATTTAAGCATCTGATTGGTTAATACAATGAAGGTCCTCCTTATATGCAAAAATATGTGATGGTCCCAATCAAGAGGGGTGATTGGAGGGTCCAGACGGATGGGTTTTCTATTATGCAAATGGTGTGGATCAATTAAGTCATTTGATGGAGGATTTAATGAATTCATATGCTGAATAATGAATGTTGAAGAAGATGAACTGGGATAAGTTAAAGTAAACAAATGTTTGTAAACATTGAGTGCGAGTGTTGTTTACAATTGGGTGACCACGTGGAGATGAAAAGGGCCAAACTACATTATAGCACGGTGTGGTTATCTAGAGGAGGGGGGGTGGGAAAACTATGCGGCAAAAATTAAGGCAAAGTAAAGATGCCAAAAGGAAGATAATGATGTTAGGCCTAAATTGGATGAAATAGATTTTGAAGAATAAAAATAAATTGCTTTGAATACAAATTGAAACCCGAGTTGAAATATTTAGAAAACCCCACCCCCCCCCAAAAAAAGTCTAAAATGCCAAATGAAATTTCCAAAAATGGTATTGTTTTAATTTAATCAAATTAAAAATTGAAAAATTATGGCAAAAGTACGCGAATTATAGCAAACGACCTCCAGTAAAATGACCTGGCGGTGAGGAGCAAAATGGAAAACAGTGGTGCAGAATTCTAGACACTTCATTGCATTATACAGTCTTGTTATTGATTCAGTTGTATCAAGACTCCATGCTCTCATTACACATTTGAATAAAACCCTGTCTTCAGTGCGTCTTGAAATTGTGCTCACTGTGAAAAAAAGTTGAGGCTGTGTAATGTCACTTATGGCTACATTTAGCATTCTCATGTGGAATGTTAGTAAAAGATAAAATTTGTGTGCTTGTCAGTTTCTACATTGCGAAATGTAATAGATGCAGTTCTGGCCCCATATTACCTATCGGGTCGTAAACGTGCATCATTAAAGTCGTGTGTGATATCTAAAACGATAAAAGTATCCCATATTTTCATTAAATTTGCTAGGCTTGTTCCTGAGGCGCATAATTCCGTGATTTCCAGTGATCATTTGTATCTGAAGTGTATTACTTTTTGTTTAGGCTATCAGCTGAACCCAGTTTCAGCCCGTTTCGTTGCACCCCCCTGCGGACACAGGTTTTTGGTACCATTTGAAGCTGTAACCATGAATTAGAATTCTTGTTTGCAAGTGTAAAGGGGTGATTAGAGAATTACGCAATCTCATGTTCATTATCCTAGCATGTCATGTTTTGGAAGAGCAGGTAAAGTAACCATTTGTTTGTCATCATGGAAATTTAATGTCCATGGTATTTTTGACAAATAATGTTACCTCTTTGCGGGTTTGCAAAGTAAGGTATAGAGGCTGTTGGTGTATGCCTCCAGTTTTAGAAACCGTAAGCATAATACGCTCGGGTAGAGTTCCGAATTGACATTTTACTTCTTAATCTGTTTTTAGAACTATTAAAAGTCAAATATCGGATAGAGGCTCTAACAAAATTTAAAAGCGTAATATGGTCCTGGTCATCTTAGATTGACAATGTCAACCAGATGTTTGAGGTAATTCAAAGTTTGAACTTTGCCTGTAGTTTTTTGACAAAAACAAAGCATGAATATGGATATGGGACCAAAATGTTATGATGATGTATTTTACATGAACAAAATGCTCTTCCTGTTTCAAAAGGTAGGCCTTATAGTTTTTGGTAACGAACAACGAGAGTTCCTTCGCTAACGACCAGGTCATCAGGAGAGGAATGCCAGCACACTATTCTTATATCGGGTGTTCTACATCCAAAACGAAGGAGATAGAACGGAGTAATATGGTAAGAGGGGTGATAGAGTTACGCAATCCGTGTCGGTTATCCTAGGCCTATCGGTGTTGGAAGAACAGGTAAAAACAGCCATTTCGTGTTCTTCATGGAACATAATTGTCCCATTGTTTAGAGCAAGCAATAGTTCCCTCTGCCGGTTTGCAAAGAAAGCGTTCAGAGGCTTGTAAGTTTTTGCTAAAGTTTAAACAAATTCCATAATAACAATCCAATGAAATAAGACTGTGGAAAAAACAACAGAGTTTCTCTAGTTTGAGAAACTCAGAGAGAGAGCTATTGAGGGATGCGTTTCAATTAACTATGATCAAAAACTTTGATCTTTTTTTGGTTAATCTCATCACCTACATTTTGCTATGCTTAAATTTTGGGTGTCTACCTGGTGTTTTGGTAACTATTTGAGGAAAAGAGCATTAATCACTATCATTTAGGCACTCATGAAAGCATAATGTCATTTAGTGGTAAGTGACCTTCAAATAACGCAAGATGCAAGCAGTATGGTTTTAATACTTAGTGTTATTTAGGTCATTTTTGTGACAAAAATTCAAAAAATATTTTTGTTTTATGAGTGCGATTAGAAAGAATGGATATTTTATCTTTCTGTTATAAAATTTAATGATCGAGATAAGATCTTTCATCAGTATTAAGGCATGTTTTGAACTTCATTAAAGCAAAGCTACTTGACTTTTTAGTACAATTAAAGGGGTGCCGGAGATGGACCCTAAAAACTAGCTTATGAGATCGGATGAGAGTACAATAGGATTCTCATTTTGTTGTTTTGACTAAGAGGTCAAGGCTTAAGGGTTGGTTTGCTAATGATTTCAGGTGCTAGGACTTCGTATTTTGTTAAGTAACCCTGTCTTCAGTGGTCTAAATATGGCAAATAGGATCTCCACTATGGAAATTCAATACTATATAAGTCTATATTTTCGCATCCAGATATTTTTGCGATTCTTGAGTTTTTGGACAAATCACAAAATTAAAGTTTTGTGGTATCTATGACAATTATTAGGTACTCTATTGCAAAAGGAAATGTTGTGTTTTTTATTTCTGCCATTTGATGTCCTCTCGCGAACTTCACAAAAATAATTCCTCGCGAAAATTTCAACTTATACAGTACTGAAGATTCTGCAATTGCGTTGGGTTGAATTAGTCAGTGAGAGAGGCTTTTACAGCATTGCGTATATATCGTGGCTTTGTCATATTGCAATTATTTGGTCTACTTGGAAAAGTAAATGGTGGCTCATTGTGTAAAAAAAAAAATCATCGTATAATTATTGCCTATGTGAGCATTTTCACATGCATGTTCAACCAACCAAAATCATTGTGATGTAATTTCTACATCGCAAATAGTAAGCATATCTCTCTGCTCATCCTTCCCATCCACATAAGAGACATACTCAGTAATTAAACTATCCAAGTGGGAACCTAAAGGGCCTCAAATGGATTGATTTTCCCCTTCGTTGCAGCAGTATGTCCTCTAATTTGGCTGCAAAATTTGTGGTTAAATAGGTAGCTAACTAACCTATCAAATTTCACAGCTTTATTTGGCCACTCCCCAAAAACAAAGTTATTTTATCAACTCAAAGGAATATTTCTTATAAAATACCGCATGTTCCATATATGCCGGGTCTCCAAAAACTTTTTATGCCACATTTATTAAATTTTAACATTTGATTTACTTATAATTATATATATTTTACTGGATTGAATCATAGGAGGGAAATGTAATACTTCATTAGGTTATAATGAGCTCTTTTTATTATTTAAATTAATATATTTTTTCATGGAATAAAGTGCAAACAAAGGATAACGTTGAGGGGAAAAGAATTCCATAGTTATAGTTCATGATTTGTTTCGAAAGGTGAACCTCTCTCTCTTCAGGGAGTAAGTCTGAATGGAATAATAAAACAACTGCTCAGCACATGTTCTCAGTCAAGTTTATTCCTTAGTTACTATCAAGGTCCTCTTGTAAAGCAACACCATAACCTGTACAACGGTATACAGTCGAGCAATAGCCCACATATTCCCTGCAAAACACACTACAGGGTCCATAATATTCTCTATCGGTCACATAGGGCCGAAACCCAATGGGATTAAGCTGTACTGACGTAATAACCTAAATAGGGAACCTAACCTAAACAGGAGCCCCTGCCGGCACTGTGTGAAACCCGTCCCGTATCCGCCGAGTTAAGCTACAGGATCCAAACAGGGCCAGGGATAAATGCCACAACTCCACACAGCGGAAAGAGGGGGAATCACCAGGCCAGCAGTGGAGCTATGCAACAGTAAATTTTGTTACCAGGCATTTGTCATCTCCGACTAAACCAGGCCGACTCTCACTTTCATTCAAAATTTACTATTATACACCAGTAGCAACTAGCTCAAGAGACCTCAGTGGATCATGCACCTCCTTGTAGATTTTGCGAGTCTCTTTTCTGATGAGACGACCCTCCACATCGATGCCATATTCAGCACACTCTTTCTCATCCAGCTGACGGTACTTCCCTGTTGCACTTCCCTCTGGGGAGAGGATCCACGCTTCAGCGGTGTGTTTGAACTAATCTGGGGCCTGCTGCTTTAAGACGTTTTCCCTTTTCCCTCTCTTTAATGCTCTTTCTCACATACACTCTGTCTCACATATTCTCTTCTCCTGATCTGGTGCTTCTACTTCTTGTCCCTCCTCTTGGGATTTGATTTCTTCTGCCTCAACGGGCACCTCTGCAGAGGGGCACCCAAGGACCATGCCTGTCCCGTCTGTTTCCCCTGTGGCCGAGGAACTCTCCCCATGGGCATCCTTTCTGCACACAGTCTCCTCCAGATCACCTACAAGTGGCTCCACTGCAGCCGGCACACTCTCCAGGATTACTCGTCTCTGGTCCAGGGCTCTCCTCACGGTCACGTTTAGAGAACACGACTTATGCTGTTTGGCCGACTCTTTCTGGGGTCCAGAAGGTTCTGGCTGCTGGTCTTCAGCCCTCTCTGGGTGTTGGCTCTTGTGAGTTTCATTAGCTTCCTGTTGAACATCTTCCCAGTTGCATTACCACACTCTGACTCTTCTAATTTATCTTGGCATGCTGCACAATGTTTTGCTTGTCTGTGTTTAACCCCCAGAATTAAGTGTCTTTGGCTAAAATTAAGCAGTGGTGAAATATTATCAATTTTACCTGTCTTGGTTAATAATGTGCACATTGATTTTTTGATATTTATATTTTGTGTTATCTAAGGACTTACGTTTAATGGTGTCCCAATAAGTGTTTAGCAATTGCCTGTAGCACCAGAGAGGACTGCCAAATCGTGTGAAACACATTTTTGAATGGGAATGAATTTGGCCATGAAGACCAGGTTAGAACGAGTTTGGGGTTTATTCCGTATTGAAATGCGTGTCACACGATTTGGCACTCCACAACTCTCCTAGATAGCAGATGACACTCAGTAGGAAATCCAACCCCTTGTGTCAAAGATCGGCAAAGGTTATTTTATGCTCCCCGGTATTTAACTTAGTACTTCCCTCCAAATTGGGATAGATGTGTCAATATAGGCTGTGCCTTGTTTATTTGCTTATTGCTAGCAGGGTAGAATTTTCGGCGAGAATCCGAGAATCGATTCTCGCAAACTGATTTTCGTGAATCAATGTTGATTCTCGTAAATTTCAGAACTTGGCACAGTAGCAAATTAGATGATTCCCGCAAAATTTGTTCCTGCAATCTGCTCTCTGGTACAAACCTTGGCAAATGCATGCACTAGACCGTGCTGCATAATGTTCCAGATAAAAACCGGGGGTGTGGTTAGCGTAGTGTGTCTTCCCTCGCTTCGCACCACTGTGGTCCCAGGTTTGACCCTCAACGGGCATGCGATTTCATGTGCGTTTTGTTTCCAGTCAATACTCGGCCCGCAGGTTTTCCGGGTACTGTGGTTTCCTCCTGCTTCTAAACTGGCCTTTCTTCCGTAACATGTATATGATAATAAAGTGAATTGAAATAAAGTATCTTCGTGACACTAAAACGACATGTTTGATGTGTTGTTAAATACTAATACCTCCTCCTCCAGTTCGCTTATTGCAGATTGCACATCTGACCTACAGCTTATCCATGCATTCCATATGGTCCATCATTTCCACCACAATGGCATTTAATAGGCATTTGGGACAAGCTTCATGATTGCATGTCAGACGTGGTCTCTCTCTTTCCTGGCATATCATCACCTCCTTTTATAAAGAGCCTAGCATTCTAAAACTATGAAACAAGCGTGATC
>JAMKCH010029917.1:0-18169 GCA_023653785.1 Ophioderma brevispina | reverse complement strand
GGGGTGTTAATGTCATTTTGTTTTTCAGCACATCCACTTCAATGTCTTTTAATTACTTTAATTATGGAAACCCTCGTACACCGGGTCAGATCTACACGGCAGTGCAGACCCAGACCGATCCGTTTTTCTTTTCTCTCTCCGTTTCTCCCGAGACCAGATCATGGATACCGTTTAAAATCTACACGGTGCAGTGTGCGAAATTAACAAACAAGCGCCCTTATCGAAGCGTAAGTGTACAAATGCTACGGGTAACCTTGGTGGATCGAGGAAAATTTACCGTAAAACCTAAAAGTACGCGCTAAAGTGGCAACGTGACCACTACAAAGCGTTTACACACCATGTACGCGTTGCAAATCTGGATCAAGTTTTGGCCGTTGGCCGTGTATACTCAAACTGATTACGATATCTGGACGCATACCCCCGCACCCCCGCGCGCAAGTGGCTGAGACCTGCTAAAAAAAATTACGGGGTCCGTCTGTCATACGTCCTACGGTAAGGGTCAATTTTAGCCGGCTGACTATGTTTCAGTTAGTAGACTTCTTGACTTCCATCTTTTTTCACATCCATGCGGGGACAATTGAATACGTTAATTATGTAATGAACTATATACAGATGTTGGAATCTTAAAAAGGAATTTTATACTATAAAATTAAAAAAAACCTTTTTTGAAAAAAATAAAGATTTGATGACGTCACGGCCATTGATTGGTTTTATTTTTTGCTTCGGGGGACCCATTCAGGTAAAAATTGACGTACGTATCCCTACATTGGAAACAAAACCACCGATTTATCGTCATCGTACTTCGTTTTTGAATCAGTAGGGAAAGGTAAATTTGTACTTTTTAGAAGACTACTAAACGTTGTCCTTTTGGAAAAATTAATACACTTTGGGCAGAGGGTCAGTCAGGCCAGACTTTGATTAACATAGTCGGATTTATATATATCGTCCTCCCCCGAAAGAGCAAACTGATGACCACCTGATACCTGACCGTGACCTGGTACCACATGACCGTTACAAACCAAACATTCTCTCGGTTACCTTTATAACACAATACGGCAAAGCAGCAAGCATTCTGCATCTCCGGGTGTCACAGCGTAATCGATCAGATGTGAGACTATGTAATTTGGAAACATGTAACATCAATGAAAGCCCTTCTCTATCGCATGAATACATGAGGTACATTGGTTCCAGTGGTCTGACGCTGACTCATGATCTGAAGGTTTGGCGGGTTCGAACCCCGGTGCGCCAATGTGTCCTCGCCTTTTTTTTTAAGAAATGTCAGTATTTATATAGCGCTTTAACACACGTCTCAAAGCGCTTTACATATTACGCTGTCACTAGGATCACATTTTCACAATTCGGCAGCCAATTATAATGGAGCACTGTACATGGGGAGCTGGCCCAATCGCTTTGCAAGAGTGGGCCAACTCTGTTCTTGTTGTGCACAGATCACGTCCCCTTTACCTTTACTGTCGAGCTCTGCCAGGTAACCTGTCTTTTTTCTGAAAATATGGAAAGTTTTTTTTTTTTTTTTTTTTTTTTTAAAATTAAAATTTAAAATATTACTAAAAACTTAATTTTCATCAATTTTTTTTTACAAAATTAACAGCAATTAAAAAATTAGTCTTAATAAAAATCATCAAGTAATAAAAAGAATTCTAAATGATACATTAAAACAAATTACTAAATATAAGCATTTCAAAAATTAATATCAAGTGAATGAAACACAAAATAATACAAAATTCCAATAATAAATACAGTAAATGAAATACAAGCAATAAAAAAAAATATTAAAATAAAAATGATCAAAAAAAAAAGCAATGAAACAATATGCACAGATGGAAACAAAAATTGAAAAATACCTTATAAGACACTAATAAATTAAAATACAATTATAAATTGGATGCAAATAAATGAAAAATACAACAAAAGAAAGTTCTTTGGAGTAAAAATCATCCCCAAATTATCAACATACCAAACTAAAGAAACAACGAAAAAATACCCCCCCCCCCCCACACCCACACCCATGCGGAGAAGTTTTTTTGAATATAGATATATACATGTATAAATTATAAGCTATCGTAGAGCTATATAGGCCCTAACTCTAACTGCCGCGGTGACGATGTGAACAACGGGAAAAATTTCGTTATTTTATCGCTATGGGTCGAATTACAAGAAAATTCTTATTCGCCCCACCACGGTGCGAATTACAAGAAAGTTTTCTTAATTCCCACCGTTACGGTCGAATTACAAGAAGGTTTCTTATTCACACCGCTACGGCGCGAATTACCGGAAAACAATGCTTATCGCACCGTGACGGTGCGAATAGACTCTTCCTAAGCCTTATACTGCCTCGGTGACACCTCACCATGTGACTGGTAATCTCAACGCAAGACTGGCATGGCAGCCGCTTGCTTCTACTCGATCCATTTCCTGATCCAATATAGCAACTGTTAACTGATTTTGTAATCGGGGTTCTTCCTAACGGCTGGGCAATCTCTGGATGTTATTTGTTTACCATTTGGAATCATAAATGTGTGATTGGGAGGCCAAAACTTACCTTGCATGCAATAACATTGGGTTCCCAATTTGACACCCTCAACTTTGTTTAACATCCAGATTTCAGGGATGAATTTCGCTGTGCTTTTAATTTTGTTTTGTATTGATGTACAACTGTGTTTGAATATACATCCACATCGGGCTATATTGTTATCCGTCGAAAATTTTTTTGTTTGTGTCAGGGTGGTTTCTTATTTTTTCATTTTCCAAATTGTCATGTCAAAACTCAGAATCTTCAGGGGCCCCTATAGGCAAAGGTAGACGAGTTCCACCCCAAACCTCAAAATATTCATAAGTTTCTTGGTTTGATGTGGATAGTTAAGTATTAAACTTACCTATTTTCTGTTCACAGTAGTAGTTCCGCATTTACGATCTTGACGATCAATGATTTTTTGAGGGTGCAAAATTTTGCACATAGTGGAGAGTCCCTCGCAACGGCATTACAACTTTGGCTTTTTTTTTGCCATGAAAACACCTTTGCATTTCTTTCTCCTTACTGGTGCTGTTTTATTAATACAAATGATCTGAGGACAATTCAAAATTGGGCTTGTAAACCCGATATTTTAGAAATATTTTTTTCGACCTGTCTACGTATAGGAGATAGCAGTGATCTCAAGTTCCATATTAGAAACAATATGGACTGAAACTGAGTCTAAGTGCAAAGGCTATATGCACGAATGTCGTGCACAACATTCTAAATTGGCGATACTACATGACAATACACGGCGTATCATAAGTCATGACACAATAGTTGTAACACCAACAAATTGTAAAGCTAAAGCCATGCAAGAATAGGCCTACGCAGTGTAATAATCAGTACAATTTTGTAAGTTGGCTTAAATTACTCAACAGTAGGCGCCAGGCCCACGTCCGTTGCCACTGTTTTCATCGTCATGCTATTAAAATCACATCATCTTGCTTTGTAAATTACCTGTGCATAACTCAAAACTACAGAAAATTCCCCTTCAAAAGTAATCTCTATCAAAACATAATACCTTGAACATACGCGCCATGGCTACAGAGCTTATGCGCGCTGTAGCCATGCGCACCGCTACACTCTAAATCAAACAGCCCTATGATAATTATTATACAC
Source organism: Ophioderma brevispina (assembly GCA_023653785.1). NCBI lineage: Eukaryota > Metazoa > Echinodermata > Ophiuroidea > Amphilepidida > Ophiodermatidae > Ophioderma > Ophioderma brevispina. The sequence continues at coordinate 14,517 of JAMKCH010029917.1, read as the reverse complement.
CCCAAAAGCATTGCACTCCTGGATCCGATCTGGATTAGCGCGGCCGTGTAGATTGCCACACAGATGAGTTTTACGTTAAGACATTGTAAAACCATTTGTTTTCATCACGGGGATAAGAACAATGGGCCCACAATACTGGAATGAATTTTCACCGAATATTAGTGTTCTAAAAACATGTATACTTTTAAAAAAGCAGAAAAAGCATCAGGCTGATATCGTATACTGATAAACTTTAATTTGTTGCCGTGTTTGGTTTGATTCATTAATTGGGTCATTAAATAAGCTACCTAAACTTGTTGTTGCAACATTTTTTGGTACCCGTTTTATTTTGCTAATTATTTATATTTACTTTTATGAACGGAGTTGCCATCGTCTGGCCAACTTTGGCCTTTTGGTCATCTCCGCTATATAATTTGTATTAATTTTTCTCAACTTCCTTGTATTTACTCAATTAATAATGCGATGATCTGGAAATAAGACGAACTTATTTAATCATTTATATTTAGTTTTTATTATTTTTAAAGATTTTATTTTTTATTAGTTCCTTTTCATTTTAAGTACATGCTTATTGATGTATTTCATTTAGTTGCATTTTTTGGTTATTTTTACATTTATTTGGTTTATTAATTACTTTTGTTATTAATTTTTATTTTTAATTAATTTGCTTATACTTATTTATGTTTTTTTAATAATTTTAATTTAATATGGTTTTTGCTTTAAATTCTTATTTGTTATTTTCTTTTCTTTTTTGTTTGTCTTTAAGCGTTTTCTTTTTTTTTCATTCACTCATTAATTCAATTAATTCTTTTGAAATTTTTATTTTGTATTTTATTTATGTTTAACATTTATTTTTTTTTGTTTCCATTGTAATTTTGTTTCATTTACTTTATTCCCAACTTCTTGATTCACTTTAGAAATGTGTAAGGGTTGTTAAAAAAGAAGAAAAAAGTTCGGGGAAAAGGAGAAAAAAGCAAAATACCGGCACATCTTGTCTTTTCTGGTACAAACAGCTCAAACAGAACAAACTAAATACAACAATAAAAAAAAATCAAACTGCTTTTGACCGATTTCGAACCCTGGACCACGGGGGGGAAAAATAACACGTTGCATAAGCGCCTTAAACCGCTGCGCCAGCCCACTGAGGATCTTATCATAAAAATGTGTAATCTGCTCCATTGGTCACAAGCTTATGGAAGACAGATTGACACACCAAATAGCCAGAGACGATCCTATTTACCGAGATAAAACGAAACCAAATTACTCCAAACTACATCATGAACTATTTTTCTATGCCTATAAAAAATAAACATTACATATCTCTAATGGCTAATTTCACACCATCAGTGAAAAAAAATTATACAGCCCTTTATTTCCACAATAACATACACATCACCACGTTACTAAGTGTAACACCTATTTACGAACATGGACTTCCACTGGCCAGTTCGGAGGACGACAACAAAACCACTAATTTCTTGGAACCACTTGCCTCACAAAATTCGTCCAAATTTCACCTTTTTCGTTCACAAAAAAAACAAAACAAGCCTTTTCGCCCTGGAGAAACTTCAACACATAACATATCCAATTTATGCTCTAAACACCACTCCCTTCTATCCAAAACGGTTGACAGGGAAGTTCCCAAATTTGTCTCACAATGCAAAGGCAGTACCTACCCCATACGTGCACACTTACTTCTCTGACGGGCACATTTTTGGATTTTTAAAAGTAGACCAATTCCAATATACAGACTAACGTCTGATAATAAGCAACAATGCGCTTACGTGTAATGTCATTACAAAATGAATTGTCTGAACCTATAACGCGTATCTTATTTCTTTATTTTGTACTACTGACCATACTAGCTAGAACAACTAAATCTGATGTCGCTCCAATCAGTGAGTGAGGTCTTCCTCTACATATTCACGGGGCATTGATGTTGCGAGAAAGGCATCAAGTTTGAACTTACACGAAATTTAAGAAGGATTAAAGCGTGGGAAAGTCGCTTGCTTTTCTGCCTCGGAAACATTATTTGAGCATAAGCGACACCACATGATATTTTAAATATACTATAAAATCATATGTCTCAATTTATAGTGATTTAATATATTTTTTTGCATATGGTGAAGATCCAGATTTTTTTTTTTATAAAAGTATTCTATGATACCCGCAAATGATATTTGATTTAGGTTTGTGAATAATAACAAAATTCAATACCGATATTTGTTATCCTTTAGCCTGCTTAATAGTGAACAAAACTGCAAATTTTACCACTACACCACTTTGCGCAAGTATTTTGTAAAAGCTACGCATGAAGCTAATTGCAGTATTATGTCCACTTAAAACTGATGGTTATCCGTACTCGTAACAAGTTGCTGATCCATTACAATATTGGTATGTTTACATTAGACTTTCCATAATGATACAAACTAAATATATCTTGTTTAATGTATTAGTTTTACAATCCACAGGTCAAGTAAATATCAATTCCATTCGCTTTATCAACTGGTATCACAAGAGTTGAATACAAAATGAAAGATAAGGAAAGGATACGCGAGTATTCAGACCTAAGTGAAATATCAAATTTAGAGGTTTAGAGAAAATGTGTGCGCCCCACGTTTGCCATTTCTATTCTTAAATATAGCTCAAAATGTAAGAAAGTTCATGACAACGTGGATACTGAAAGAGTTCAGTTTGCGTTGCTTATTATTGCGGGATTTCGTCACAACTACATTCAATTATATGCTGACTTTGCCTTTTGAACTTCTCTCAAAAAAGTATGCCCTCTACCGAGTTTTAAGCCCTATTTCAACTCTCAAGATTTCAGCATTACATCCATCTTGAAGACTCGTGTTGTTGTTGTGGCTTTGTATGTTTTTTTTTTTTTTTTCATTGAGAAAAGAGTGTTAATGTTACACTGTACACTGACCAAGAGCCCACTTTTGACATCATATTCTGTTTAACATGTCTAAGGATTATGTCTGACATAGCTTTCAAAATGTGGACCTGTCTATTTAGGCGGTACGACGACAGGCTTACCGCGCTCCAAGTTTGTCTTCCTAATACAACTATTAATCATAGCTTCTTATGCTTCCATGAACTGATACTGTGACACTTGCTACGACGCTGTACCTTTCGTATAAAGGTAGTACTGTAACGTCTGTCATTAGAATCACTCGGAATTGGAGCTCGGCCATATTTGTCCAAGCTTATTTCTCTTCTCAAGATTTCAGCATTGTCTTCATCTCCTGAAGCAGGATTACAAAAATACAATATAATTAAAAACATGAACTAAAAAGAAATAAATGATTCGTTCTTTCCATTAACTGATCATGTTTTTATTCATGTGATTAATTACCGAATCGGATGATTCATGCTACAAATGCATTCGCTTATCATGTTGAGTTATCAAATTGCAGAATTGCAATTGACGCCAGAATATAGTAAATGTCCCGACCTATACCTATTACATTCAAACAAAAAGAGTCCCTTTATTTGTTTTTATCTTTAAGTTAATTGCCATTAGAATGTTTTTCTTTCGTAAATTGGCACTGCCAATTAATGATGATTTGTTTTGGAGAAATTAACATTGTCTAACGGTAGCACACTGGAGAAGCGGATATACAAATTGAAACTTGCGATTGCACTTTAAATGCCCATATTATTAATTATTATTATTAGTATTATTATTATTATTATTATTATTGTTATTGTTGTTGTTGCTATTGTTGTTGTTAGCCTATGTAGTAGGTAGGGGGAAATTGGCTACTTTTATGCACTAATTAAGACGTTAGGGCGAAATTTCGTTTCCCCTAGCGTTTCCCTTTGTATTGCGCTTATTCCGTTTTGGATAACAAAAGATGTGAATATGAATTTATGTAAATGAAGGGTAATCCATTAGAATAACAATACTAATAATATCTCATTATAACCTAATGAATAATTCAAATTTCCCATTTAGTGTCATTTTAAAGTAATGATTTTGAAGGATTTTATTGACTATACAATTTATACATTTTGGACTGCTATATATCCCTAAACGTAAGTCATCTGACAATGGCCGCAAAAGGGGCTAGGGAAGCAGTAATAATGCGAAAAGGGAACTGACTACCGTGAGACTCGAACCCACGACCTTCCCATTACATGTGGGTGCCCTTAACCGTGAGCTTTTCAGTTCAGTTATTTACCAAAATGCATATAAGAATAAAGTATAATATACATTGGTAGGTTGACCGGAATGAGCAAGCTCGTAAGGACGGCCCACCATATCACAACGACAGACATTGAAAACAGGACGATAGCAGGTGCTAGACAAACAGGACGCGGGGGGAAACAGGTGCATAGAATGTTGGCATTATTCATGATCCAATTAGTATATAATTTAAATAATAAATATATTTTACATAAAATGGAGAAAATATGTTGGCAGATCTAGTCATAAGCTAAAACAAGATATTTCTGTAAGTTCTAAAAGGGGAGAGTACGAGAATATTAATATCCGAGATCGAATTCCATAATATAGGCCCATGATGGAGTTCGTATTCAATGCCAGATTAGTGCTAAAGTAAGATGGGCGTAATGAATGAGCGGCCTTGTGGCCATAATTATGATAGAAACATTCATGCGAAATATGTGTTAAAGTTATAGGAAGATCGTGGTGGAGAAACTTGTTACATAAAAAATCGCCTTCTGCAGTCTAGGCATGTCATAAATGGCAAGAGCATTTAATTGTGTTCAAATAAAGGTAAGGAATGAGCAAGCCAGTGGAACCAGTGCATAACCTACATGACTTTTTTTGCTTTTTTAATATAGATCTCAAATGGCCGTTGTGTCCATCAGCCCAAACAATATACAAAGTTTAAGTAAGGAAGTACCAATGGTAGTATACAAGTATAAAGAATATCATGTGGTACTACAATGTTTTAATCGAAATAAAATACAGTGATTTAGAGGACTATGTTAGCAATGAATTAGTGTGGCTATTCCAAGTACGACATTCATCAATTGAAAATGCCCAGAAATTTGGTGTCACTGACCCTTTTAATCATGTTATCAATCGATAAATGAATATTGATGTATGTCTTTATTACCGTATTTATTCTGAAGACAAATATAATTGGTTTATTATATTAAGCGACATTTTGTTTGATTTAAACCAGATGAAAATTCCTGAAAGTTCAGTAGTGTTATGCAAATGAGGTTATTAAAATTACGATGGCGATATTAATTAAATTTGTATCATCAGCAAACCTATGAAAAAGACATTTCCTTGATGAAGAAAAAATATCATTAACGTAAATAATAAACAAAAAGAGGGCCCAAGATTAGGCCCTGTGGCACACCGTAACGGACATGATTCGTAGTTGATTTAAGATTTATAAGACACAAATTGAGTTCTAATCTGTAAGTATTTTTTGAACCACTCGAGGGGCTACACCGAGGACACATAATATCGAGTTTATAAAAAGAATGTCATGGCTAATGGGTGTCGAAAGCCTTCGAGAGGTCCAAAACATACCCAAAAACATGATTTTTCTTGTCAAGATTAGTAATAATTTCTCTGTATGCTTCCAAAACTGAATATAGGAGGAATAGTTCTTACGAAAAACCAAATTGACGTGGTTGACAGGTAAAATTCTAAGCGAGATAAATTATAAAGTCTATTATGAATTAGTCGTTCAAAGATTTTAGAGAAGGCCAGAAGAACAGAAAATTGGACGGTAATTTTTGAATCATGGCATCATCGATTGAAAATGAATGGAATAAACTTTGAACTTTAAGGCTTAGGAAAAATACCAGTTGTTATTGATAAATTAAGAATTGAAGTAAAGGGACAGCAATGATAGGTTTACACTTTAAGGATACCTGTTGTATCATGCAAATCCGGACTAGAGTGGATTTAAATGTATGCAGGCTCCATAATCTCATCATAATCAGCAGGGTTTGAAAAAACAAAGAGTTCAATGGTGTCTATTGTTATTAAAATATAAGTTAAAATTAACATTGGAGGTAGGGATCTTACTTGCATGATCGGGGCCTACATTTGAAAAATATTTATTAAAAACCTCAGCAATTTATTTGGGTTCTGAACAGTCATTACCATTATTCTAAACTTAGATGGGAGTTGATTTTGGTGGGCAAGTCTAGTAATCGATTAATATCTTCCAATTTGTTATTATTATGTGTGTGCTCATTAAATGTGGTCTTTGTAATCCTGGTTTGTGGATTTCTAATTAGAGGGTTAAATTGGACTTACGGTATCTGTAAGTTTAGTTTATTAGCTATAGTTGGAGAAGACATATATTTTTTATAAAGTGATCTTTGGTTTAATCGATTTCAATATTGAATGTGTTTATCCAAGGTTTACGAGGTATTCTGATTTTGAATTATAGTTGATGGTACCACGGGGAAAACTAGTGTTATAAAGTTTGTATTTTATTTAGGAAAGTATATAAGCGATCTCGGGTGAATCTTCATTCAAAACAAAGACCAATTACATTTTGAACGATTATTGTAAACATTGCTTATTTCGCTGAGTAAATGAACGCGACGGTAGGCTATATGGTCAGAAGTTTTATCTGAATGGAATCGGTAATTTGAAAAAAGGGGTAATGATCAGTAATATCAGTAAGAAAGATCCCAGAGTTTATTTTATGGGTTATAACATTCGTGAAGATGTTGTCAAGAAGGGTTGCAGAGTGATACGTAATTTCGTGGGCCTATCGATGAGAAGAAACATATTATTTCATTTGAAAAACATAAGGAATTCGATGATATGTGGTTATATGTTATATGTTATATTGGAGGAGGTATAATTAAAATCACCCGATATGTAGCATGTTTTGTTTTCATTAGTAATGTTGGTAAGACAATACTAAGTTCAGACAGAAATGCTTGTTGATCAGATCTATGTGCACGATAAATAAATTATATGTTCTTGGGATTATTATTATTATTAATATTTAATTACTTCAATGAATATGGATTCAGTAGTGTGATTCTCAGCATTCTGGCTGGTATTTAATAAGGTCATGTCTTATTTTATAAGAGAGGGATGTGTGTGAATAAAAGTGCACGCGCCACTACGGTCTTACCAGAAGAGGGGTAGTGATTAATGTATAATATTCAATAATGAAAAGTTAGATGGTCTTTCTTTGTACCAGGTGTCTGAAAAGGCAATTACAGAAAAATAATGCTTAAGATACATAGCAAAACATTGAATGGATCATAATTTTTACTTAACACTCGTGATAATTAAAGCATAGAAAACCACCCGTTAGCTGAAAATTTGAAGTCAGTTAAGGAGTCATAAACGTACGAACAGGACTTGTTATAATTAAATCATTTAATTATTCGTTACCATTTATAAAGATGTAGAGCAGTCAGCTAAAGCTGGATGGTAGTTTTAAGTTTTAAGAAATGTTTAAATTCAATCGATTATCTAAACGAGTGAAGAGCAAACTTAAATTCATTATCACCAAGTTAATGGTTGAAGGAAATAGTCCCGTACGTTGAAAATAACCAATTTCATCAATATCAGTGTATATTACACGAAGATGATAATTTAAATACAAGAAGTACAAGTAGCTTTAAGGTGTGATGAGGGTAAATATTCTTAATACAAGAATTGCATTTTAAGTAAATGCATATTGCATATGAAAAGCCAACACTCAACAAGTAAACACAGAAATCAATGGAATACTGAGATTTGAACAGCAGGAGGGTGAATCAATTAATCGATTCAAAGTGTTCAAAGGTACACACCATGATGGACAAACAGCAATTATTGCAAGCAATCTGGTTTGTGGATTTAGAGACTACGGGTGAATGAATGGAATCCACGAAGTTAATTGTTATAGGGCGATTGCACAGCAGCCTAAATTATGTTGAATGGACTTTTTGTTTGTCCTCCAGATCAAAACACGCATGAGAGGAATACAATACATGCACCTGGTTCACCTGAACATTTCGCTTGTTCTGCAGGTGATTCCTTCGTTATTCTCCGCATGCTTGGGTTGTTATGGAGGCAGGTCTGGCCAAGATAACATAGTGACCCTGCCGTGCAAGCGCCCTATAAAACAAAGTGTATTTAACAAGACGCCGATCTTCCATCCATGTGACCAAGCCGTTCATCAGAATGGAGAGGAGGCTACTTACCAGGAAAATATCGATAGAATTATGGACTGAAAAAAAAGGCCACCACAAAAATAATATGTTAACCCTATCCATTGTACGCTGACATTACATCAGTGTTTAATCAGACTGTCCCTGATTAAATTTTCTCTACTCACCTCACTAACATTAAGCTTAGAAATATTACCAGTGTAGCATCAGGTTAAGGCCATTGATTTATCAACATAGAACGTACTATAAAAAAACTCGCTCATATGTATACATAGACCCCTGGTATTTAACCAAAAAAACTTACCAAAATGCCTACAGACCTAAAAAGGAAATCTTATAAATGCAGAAAGTTGAAAGAAAGTAAATCACAATAATGTGGCCTCTGCAATGATGGTATTTAGCCTAACTACAGTGATTATAAAACGATTATAGCTTTGTGATTCATTTCCACTTGCCGATTTCAAGGTCATGGATTCAAGCTTTTCTTTTCAAACTAATACGCAAATGGTTGATTCCGCTCTTTTCAAATTGAACATTCAAAATAGTTGCTTCATTAATTCAAAAGTATTCAAATGGGTCCGCGTTGTAATAGGTTTGCACAGGGCAGCTTATACTTACTCAGCACCGTTACCCTGTTAGATATAAATGACGAAGGTTGGACCAAAAGTGGTATCTTGAGACAACTGGCAAATATATATACCTGAAGACCGTACATCTTTACTTTTGATCTCATCCCGGCCCATCCCAGCACCAAAGATCGCTCTTCAGCAAACGTACTATAGTATATTACCAAAGCCAGTATTATAGAATTAAGGGTTGGGTTAATTAAAGTGAAGATGGCTCGGCCCAGTATAAAGACAACATGGAGATAGGTCATTAGAGACCCGTTTTACATCCCATTGTCACTTCATTCTGCCTGTGAATAACATTCCTGCGAATCTTTCTGCCAATAGTATTAAAAAACTCTAACAGATACCATTGCTCAGTGTGGAAAGTCAGGCAGGAAATATTTCAAGATATAAAGTTACAAACAATGCTGTTAACTGGACTATTGATAGGTGAGCCGAGAACGCGATTCATGAGGGCACTGCGCGTGGAAAATCAATAAAAGACAGATGGACCAACAGATGCGTATGCATATTCCATTACTCCAATTGCCATCATAACATTTGCACTATTTGAGCTAATAAATGGTAGCATAATTAAGAAATCATTAAAAATAAAAATATAAACTATGGCGTATCAAAGCGGCACAGGCACATTTTCAAGAAGACGGTGGAATTTTTAAATTTGCTCTCAAATTGTAATCCCAGGCCCCAGAAAAACAGATATTTTATACAAAAGAATATCATACCATAAAACATATTGGAGCATAAAGACATCCAGTGAATAATAGCCGACATAATTTTTGGGTAGCAAATATTTGATATTACATTAATATAACATAATCAAACAGGGACGAAGCTGAGGGAATCAACTCCAGCGCGCGTCTTCCCATCCTCTGTCTGCTGAACAAAATTAAACTAAACCAGAGGGGTCTGATATGAGTTCAAACACCTCGGGTGAGAGCCAACGGACATAAAATGCCCCACAAGTATGCAAAATGCAATTTAGAAAAAGCATGGGGGTGGACCGTTTTCCAATTGTGCCAGTGTCGCTTTATATCCGAGATTTCATTGACAAATTCCAAGATTACATTACATGGCATTATCAGAGATAATTAAGATATTTTCATGATCAAATCATGCCCAAACAACTTACTAGTATTTTTAGAGGCAAGTTCATGACATAATATTTTAAAGGGAAATATGCATGCACCTAATTATAATACAATTTTCATCAAGATATGAACAAAAGACTAGAAACATGAGATGGCATTTAAAAAGGTACATGATCAAACAGATTTTAAATTATGACAATCCACTTGAGCGTCCACATGGGAAGGTCACAGAGTCAAGTTCATATCCAAGTAACTTGGATATCATGCCCCCTAGAATTTAAGTTTAGCTTGGACAAGAATATATAATAGAATTGACATGAAATTCAGTCCAAGAACCAAGCAACCACAAAACATTTTATGACATATGTGATCTAGAGAATTAGTCAAGTACACATATTGATTTTCAGTATGGGGTACATGTAATTAAAACAATGTCCAAGTGGTTTCATAATACTTTCAAGAACTACCAAAGACCCAAATAAATTATAGGACTTAACCATGGACAGAAAAATACTAGTAAGAGAAATATAGTCAAGTTCATGGCTAGAAAACTAGAAACATCTTGATGACATATGAAATCAAGTTAAAGGCCAAGGAATTATAATACTTTAAGAACTTCCTTATACCCAAATAAGTTAGAGGACTATTGAACCATGGACAGTATTTTTATCAAAAATAAATTGAAAAATAAAGTCAAGTTCATGGTATAAAATCTAGAAACATTGTGATTACATATGTCATCAAATTATTAACCAAACAATAGTCAAAAAAGCTCACATGGCATTTTTAAGGTCAAGTTCATAGCAAATAACTTTCATTATACTTTGATGGCTAATGCATGCCCAATTTATTCCATGAACAAGATTAAATCATGATAAATTATTACAATAATACATAGTTAAGTCCACGAACCTATAAAACTTATTTGATGACACATGTATCAGTTAAGATTTTTTCATGTTAAGTACACGTGGCATTTTCTGCAGTCAAGTTCATGTTCAAACATCTCTTTTTAAAATATTTTGAGGGCAAAACATGTCCCAGGAAATTTGAGGACAGTACCTCGGACACGAGGTTCCATGTTTATAACACAATGAATTAAATTTATCGATTTCAGGTCCATCATGTCCATCGGAGAAAACCAAAACATGTCAACATACTGTATGACCTCTATATCATTAGAGCCCATAACCTATTTTATTTAAGGGGTCTCATAAGGTCATTGTCACAGTACAACTGTAATTTCTGTGCCACATCTTTAGTAAGGGGATCCATGGGTGGCATATTTGAGGAACCCTACACAAGATTCACTAAAAGGTTTGAGAAGTGTTTTGGACAATTCGAGGGTGGCTGATTCCGAATATGCACCATGCAAACTTGCCAAGTTGGTGGAAAGGGGAATTTTAAAGGGCATACCGATTTTCCTTATTTTTTTTTTAAATTTAGATTTAGAAAACCATGTGCAAGATCCAGTAATTTTTACTAACGGGTTTTAAGAAGGTTTTATGTCACTTTTTGAGGGTTCTGTATTTCAAAAAGACCACTTTTCAAACACCACAATATTAATGGAAAAGATTTTAAAGGGGAATTGCCCGATTTCCCTATTTTTTTTAGATATAGCGTTAACAACCATGTGCAATATCCACTTATTTGACTGAAAGGCTATGAAGTGTGTTTGGACAATTCGAGGGCTGATTCCGATATGCAACCATGCACATTGTCACATTTGGTGGAAAAATGGATTTGAAAGGGGCATACCCGATTTTTCCTTATTTTTTTTAAATAAGATTTCATAACCTGTCCGATCCACTAATTTTGACTAAAAAAAAAAAAAAAAAAAAAAAAGCGTTTAAGAAGTGTTTTATGCCAATTTGAGGGTGTTGATTCACATAGACACCATACCCAATCACCATGTTGTGCACAGTGATTTTTTAAAGGGGAATTAACCCGATTGGGGTCCTTATTTATTTTTAAATAGCCAATCAAAAACATCCCAATATCCACTAAATATGAACTTAAAAAGGTTTAGGAAGTGATTTTAGGTAATTTGAGGGTGCTAATTTTGACTATACACCATACAAAATCATCCCACGCTGGTGGAAAGATGATTTTAAAGGTGGAAATACTTAATTTCTAGTATTTTTGAAAAAAAAAAGGATTATCAAGCGGTAAATAAAATAATTGAGAAGCTCATAGAGGTCTCTGAGGATGGGCTGCCTTGCTTGATATCATTTCATGTAATGTTTGGCTAAAACTTGTCATTAGAATTAAAGGGCACTCGTCTATTGACAAATTAGATTGACAAATCACAATATTAACTAAGTGAGAGTTGTTATATAGCCGTTACGAATTTGTTTACTTTTTCTGTTCCAACGATTTTTCCTTGATGTGAGGGTTTCCAAAAGAAGAGTCGTATGTTTCTCATAGAGTTTCCAGAGAAATATAATGTGTTTTTATATACTTCCGGTAATTATCATAACTTGTTTACAAGGGAAAGGTTAATAGTAATTGAAAGAAAAACTGTCAGAAACAGCTTGTTTTAGTGTCAGAGTATTATTAAGTGCTTTTGATAAGGGGGTTGGCGGGTTAAATAGCAATCATAAAAAATTCTTTTTAGACCCATCAAAAGGCAGGTTTTTACAAAAATATTCAAAATGTTTTTTTGTGATCTCTATTAAAAAAGGCGGACAACCCAGCTTTTTCATGCAACCCAATTTCTGAGGAAAATGGTATCCCCTCGGACAAACAAACTACACTCATTCACCAGCTAATTATCGTTTACGTTTGTAAAAATTTTAAAACCATAATTATTACGCAGGGGAATAAGGTGTTACATTACAGGGTCTCTCTCAGAAGAACGTTACCCTCCAGAAAACGGCCATTTTTGGTTACTTAATCAATTCTATCCTGTTTTAGCTTTATATAATGAAAATATGTACTCTTTGGAAACATAGGTGAAACAAAAAAGAAAACGTGAAAAAATAACCAAAAAAATGACTATTTCCAATAAAAAATGATGCAAAAGCTCTTTGTCCACGGCAGAGAAAACATCTACATTGTATATTCTGTGGATTTGAGCACACATAAGTCATGGCATTTAATTAATTGTTCACATGTAATGCTAAAAAAGCACCTGAAACATGCACTTAATTTGTTCTTCAGAATGAAGTGACCTAAATCCCTTCACCCGGCCTCCCATCATAATGCAAGTAAATGAATTGGTTGTACATAATGGCATTGGGCGTGACTCTACAATGCATATTACTGAACTGCCCTTGGGTAAGATCATCGGTCATAGTGACGGGTTAAAGTTTCCATCGAAGTAGGGTCCCAGTAAGAGGGCTATCAAGGGGAACAGGAGAACAAATTCTGGGAATGGAAGACTCTATACAAGGTGGAAGGGAGAGAATTGGTCGCAAAGCACCGGACATCAGCAGTGAAATTCGCAGTGCGTAGTGAACTCAACACAAATAAAAAAAATATGATAAACTCTAGAACCAGCAAGAAACCTTGGAATTTGAGAGATTAATTTGCCAGGAGGTCTTATCTTCTTAACATTTTTGTTATGGATATTTGCATTCCATGGTTCATCTGCAAGGAAGCAGTGGACAAAGTGGTTGGAATCATTTTTAGGGAAAATAGTCAGGTCTTGTTGGTATTTTTTCACCGTTTTCTTTCTTGTTTCACCATATGTCCAAAAGAGTACATATTATCATTATATAAAGCTAAAACAAGGATAGGAATTGATTAAGTAAGCACAAAAATGGCCGTTTATTGGAGGGTAACCGTTCTGTCTGAGACACTCTGTATTTCAACGAACTTATTCTTTTCCCGCCTTTTTTTAGCGAGCTTCACCTACAACATAATAATTATCTTGTTTAAGAACTATATAAATGCTTTAGAGTAGTTCATCATTCGAAGAACAAAGGGCAATATAAAGATATAATCCAAAACAGGTGACGTGACCAGCGGGGGGAAGGGCAACCCAGTTAGAATTTTCCTCCTTCTCTTGCCCCATGAAGCAACGGTGAGTACAGGTAATTGGAGAATGTGTGTTTTGCCCCTCCCCTCCACCCCAATGCTCTTTGCCCCTGCCTGCCTGCCTGCTCCTTCCCAACGAAATGTCTTGGTTACCTATGGATTAAAAAAACCGGATCTCAAAAGGTTCCAGCCTGAAAAAAAAAATTGCATTTTGTTTGTGTAGTATCTCAAGATATGGTCAATGAACACTAGTCGGCAAAATAGACTTGTCCACGGAAGCATCATTTTCTTAAAAGGTATAGCACACAGACAGACAGCTCCAGAACCAACACTTCCCGACTACACAGACGATTTTTTTTTCACAATCGGCTACAGGCTTGTTCAAACTTGCAAAATTTCAATTTTATCCCGAACCAGGAGGATTAGTCTGCAGTATCCCGTCGTCAATGAGACAGTATGCTGAAACCGCCGAGCCAGTAGGCGACATCATCATGGAATCAAAAAAGGTCCAGCATGTTTAATTGGCGAGACCCACTTGTTCAGTCCCCGATTAGTCGCCGACCTTGAAACGACGGCACAAGTTGTGACATGTCGCTGCAAGACTGCTCGTCGATTGGTCGCCGCGTTGTTCACGCCCAGAAAGGTACCGTCACATCGAAGACAACCCGCGACGCGACCAAACCTATTCCCAACTA
>JAMKCH010029916.1:0-44653 GCA_023653785.1 Ophioderma brevispina | reverse complement strand
ACTAAAGCAAAACGCATAGCCTTGAAAGGTTGTAAACTTGAAATCATTTCGAGCAGGAAATGGAAAGTTAAAGGGCCCTTGTTGCAAGGCTCAGCTTTTGTCAACAGTGCTTACACAAGATAGATAACAAATTCTGGTCATCGTTATATTTGCTCGCTATGAAATATTAAGTACTTGGTCTGATGCCCTGAGCCAAAACAGACATTGATACAGTGTGGTCACTCACCGGAAAAAAAGGGGTTTCATTTCAAGTATAATTTTCTGCCGCCAGGGGAAATACACAATATGATACAGTTGGATCAATGAGTTGAAGTTACACGGTTATGCTGACCCCAATGGCTGAGTAAGCGCTGTGGCAATGGACTGTAATACAGATCGCCCTGCTCAAAAAACACTTTTTTTAATCATATTCCTCTCTTTTACCTGTATGGATGTGACTAAGTACAGCACATTTTAAAAACCCACCATTTGAAATTATTCTCAATTTTAATAAAAAATGCTTACACAAAAAGCATATATGCAAAGCCCAATGATGGACAAGGGTGTAGTGAGGCATTCCCACATTGCACCAGGTTTTGGGAATTCCCGCAAAGGTCATTGAGCCACAAAAATCCTATCTAACACATAAATACCCCGACTTTGCAGGACATTTAGCCACAAGCACTCGTACTTAAGGATTTCTATAATGATCATGAATGTTTTGTGGGCCTTAAACTTCTTAACCACTTTCATCCCCTAGTACTGACATGTGTTTATAACAGTTAAATACACATTGCTGATTATGGGATTGTTCAAAAAACCCTTAGGCATCATGAACATTTCTAACACTGGCTAAGAACTTAACAAAAAGACGACATAAACCCATGGCCTGCATCCACGGTTTTGGACAACTTTCTCCCAAAACTTGCACGTTTTTTGTAACAAGTATTACCAATTACATTCTAAATAAACACCCACACACACTCTTCACAACAGCCAACACACACATAACAAACAACACCTCATTTCATTAGTCCGCCATCTGAACTCTTTTGCCAGGGCACAACAAACATACATGCGCATACTATTGGCAAATGTCTTGGAATTGGACACAGAAACATTAGAACTGCACAAATGGCTGCTTTTCTCTGTAGGTCCGGGGCAAAGATTTGGTTGTAAACAAGCAGGTAGGTGTTATATTGCAAAGCGTTACCAGGGCAATCAGTGATTATGACAGGGCACTCAGTATGACATAATAATGACAAACAAACACATGAGTCAACTTCAAAATACAAAATATACATTTTGTGAGCAACCAAAAACCATTTAACATTGTTAATGCACCTCACTCGCTTTGCCAGCCTTATAAACATCTTAGACCCATATGGCAAATGTGTGTCCTGATTTCTCATTTTACCAGCGCATGAACCTTGGCTGCAAAAATAAATTACTTCTGAGTGATGGTGTGTTGACCAAAGATGGTCTATATAGATAGAGAGGCAACAAAACGTTACGTAACATTTAGAAATTCACCGTCTCTCGCATGTTTTGCCGAAACACAAAAAAAAACATTAGAGTACCAACAATAGAAAGCAATGGCTGCCTCCGCTTCTTCCACATACTGTGGGTGCAGCTTGGCATATACAATAATCGGTAGTGATGCAAATTAATGTATGTGTTGAGGTGGCCAGTGTAATAATAGTGTACGGGGATCATTGTGCTCAGAAACTCTTTTCTCATAATGCAATGCCGCGCTTAGGTGAAAAGATGTAGTCATTGAGGCGGTTTATTTAATTAAAGACGACTGATGTGTAATTTCATTCTTTGTGTGACCATGGGTAGGACCACCCAATAGCACCCACATCAACAAAACTGATATTTTGGCGGATTGTTGTAATCGAATTGACCATATGTGTGTATACATGCACCCAAACTCAATAATTTTCGTGCCAAATGCAATATTCAAAAATGTCAGACGCCCAGCACGGAACGACTGGTTTTGAATGGGTTTACACCCCTGATGGGACTCAAAAACTTTTTGAGAGTTAAAGTAATTTTGGCCATACTATGAGGTAAAAAGCAATCACTCCATTGTCTTAATCATTATTTCAACACCACTAACCCAAATCAAAAGGGGGGGGGATGTGTGGTTGATGGTTGATTGATTATAATTATAAAATTTTTCTTTTTCCAGCCATATCTGTGATGAAACATTTTCGTGCATTCCTTTCTAAAGCCCGATGTATACCCACTATCGCTTCATCGCGCAATGCCGTGATTGAACATTTAATCGCAATACCGGCGCGATAAAATTCATGTATTACTCCAAAGCGTATAAAGCCTCATACAAGGAAGTGTTGTTGTATATTTTATCATTACACACAATGTAGCCAGTTAAACAATGTGAAACCCAATTAGAGAAATTATCTTACATACCGTTATGATATTTTGACAATAGAGAGTTGGATTTCCCGGAATGGAAATCATAGCAACTAGAATAGATGAGCGACATTATTTACGATACTAGGTCAAAGTTATATTAAAATTGTTAGCCAGGACTGTTGATCAAGTAATCATAGGACGGTATATGCCAATATACATTGAATTCTTACACTTTGGGAACTAATTTTGTATTGTTTTACATATCGCACATGTTCCGGACCTTGCAGACTTGTATCATAATAATATGTCAAATGCCACGTTTGATGAACATGTAGGCCTACTTTACTACCTTACATTTGTACACCCCGTTGTACACAGGGTTGGATATACATGCCACATGTAGGATGCGGAGCAGAATAATCGTGATAGGTGGGTAAACAAATATTTGTAATAACGCCAAAACACATTTTTACGATATATCCTTAAAAAATAATCATGCATCATGTGATCATACTACTCGGGAATTTTCGCACTACATCGCACGTTTTTAAGTGTTTTCATTGGATGAGTATTGTTGTTGAGTATCGGGGCTGATAGGGAGATTTTTAAGAGCAGGTTCTGCTTGGTTTTCATTGAGGTCATCGCTCGACCTTGGTTCCTAGAAAACAGCACCCAGAGAATTTTGCGGCCCGGCCGCTGCCGATATAGCCGAGAGTTGAAAAAAATTCAACTCTTCGCGAAGCCTCAAAAATCCATCGCAACTGATTAGAAATTTTTTCACTAAGGCAATAAAAAATCTGGGGTCAAGTTTCTTCGCCGCCGCGATATCGCGGGATGCGAAGGGAGTATACATCGGGCGTCTTAGAGCTATAGTTGTTAATGGTTCTCATGAATTACTTGTTAAGAGTGCTATGCAGGGCAATTAGTACAATTCACACTGGGCCTTAAAGACACTAGCCATTTGAAAAATAGTGTGCCCTCAAGATTTTTCAAAATTGATATTTTTGCATGGTTGTAAATCAATTCATAATATTAGCAACATTTATTAAGCCGATGACGGAAATGGCGTTATAATGCAAGAAATAACCAGAGTTGATTCCAATGGCATGCACCATGTTTGATCGTCTGTGACCTTTTTGGTTTTATAGTGCGATCTTTTTAATTTTTAATTAGTTGTCAGTTCATTAAAAGTTTTCGACGATTCTATTCGTATGAGAGGTTGCGAGTTATCCAGGAAAATCAATGCCACTTTGGTGTGGCGTGATGAGGCCAACATTTCTTGCTGGTCTCACCTGACGATCGATTGCCATTCAGAAGATTAAATACGTTTCATAGTGAACCAGTTAACTATTGATGGACATACGAAATTGTGTTGAATGGATGTGTGCGTATAAATAGAAGAGCGTGCTTATTGATCGTCACACCCTCTTCAAGCGAAAGTGATTGGGTTTTTCGGGTTAGATTGATTACACGGATGTAGTCGGCCAAAACCACCAGAATATATAATACATGGCAAGTCATTAAGTTCATTTAATCTAAACAGATTCTTGCACCTTCTACACATAGATAGCAAAAACCATGTTGATTATAAACAGTGCATTTATGGATTTAACTCAAAAGGGGATCAGGAACTTTAAATCAGTTTATACCATAATGTTGGAAGTTTATCGGCAAAAAAGGACCTTTAAGGCTTAATAATATATCTACTCCACTCTATTTTCGGCTTTATAGATGCGGTATCAACACAGCCCATTACGAAATGAAACCCATGACCCTTCACATATGCACGACTGACACGAATAAAAAATCAGACTATTAATATCAAGAGTAAGGTCTTGATAGTATGTATAGACACAGTATTGATAAAGTTACGCCCACTTAAAGTTGGCCTACAAATTACTGGATGTTCTTTAGATTCTTATTAATGTCTGTATCTGTTTTGGGGTTTGATTTTTGGGGTTATTTTTTATGTTGAAAATATATCTCTATTGAATTTCGTATTTTATTGCAAACGTTGTCAAGTGCTTGCTTTAAAATGGTAACTGGATACTATTTTAGAATAATGGCATACTGGTAATGGTCTTTCATATGATTGAAGGAACGTGCAGTAATACAGCATTAAAGTGTCGCGCACCTATTCAAATGAGAGAGTTAATATCGCAAACATTAAGCAAACCACTAGCATGCTAGAATTATAAGCCTTGTTCCCAAACATGCTTCTATATTTAGTAACCTAATTTTGGCAAATGTCACCTTTTGCAATGATGGGTTTTGTAATGCAGGAGTAACCGTGACTAAACATTCTGCAAAAGTGACATGTACCAAAATCATTGATAAGACGAGTGTGATTACGTCAATGAGTAGCTAACTCCTATTTATAACTTTTAGAACTCAATTTAGCAGAGAAATTACCGTACAAAACAATTCCGAGAGTCGGGACGAACAAATGACATTCTATGTAGTTCAATTGAATAGTAAAAAAATAATGATACTAGCCCTCTGTGTCGACTTCAATTTGTATTCAAACACTCATTGCAATATTAGCAAACTCTGCACAACACTACACACACATACTAAAAGGGTGGGTGATATTGTGTGGACTTTGTGTTACTTGTGGGTCTTTTGATATGCTTGTGTGTCTTTTTGTGTGTCTTGTGTGGAATTTTATTACTTGTTGTGACATTTTTGTGGGTAGTTGGACTGTTGGACACTACTATGGACATGTTGACTGTGGGGTGTAGTTAGGGGCCCGTAATTAAGATGTGACTTTTGCCAAATTCATCAGTAGGGGGGGGGTGGGGTAACATCCTTTTATGCTGAAAAAAAATGCTATTTCTTATGTGGCTAGACAACATAAGGGAAAAAAAGCCACACAAAGGGAAAAAAAGGGCCCTTTTTACAGAAAAAAAGGACACACAAGTGTATCTCTGTCAACACAGACACACACACACACCACAACAACACATACGTGTTGTTCCTAATAATGCCCCTGCTCTAATAACCGCACACCTTACGATTTTTTGGATAAAACAATTCAAGGAAAAATGAGTCACATATTTAACAATTTTGGCTCGTATGATTTTTGTCGTAATCCTGTTATCATAATGCTGTGGCATCAGGCTTGCTACTTCGATCCGTCACTAATGGTAATTGCCACACGTAGATACACAAAGAGAGGACTTGGCGGCACACGTAGATAGAACCAAAGAGAGGATCGCCCAAATGTGTTGTACAGTGATTTTTGCGGGGATTTTTTACTTTCCATTTTTGACTGTAAAAACGCCCCCTCTTTGAAAAATGCACCGCCCCCGGTTTGTCTCTCACTAATAATACCAATTATGCACTTGTTAAAGAGGCTGCTCAAATGTTTTCCTTTATTGTGGCTGGAACAAGGAGATTCTCGAAACACCAAGTCCCAACAGTATTTCTTGTTGCACTTGGTATTTTCAGCCTATTTTACGGACCTTGAACCCAAATGATCCTTTTGACCTCTGCAGGTGACCTTCAACATATTTCTCAAGATATAGACTGAGGTCCACTTCAAATGAGAGTAATTTGCAGAGAAAACTTAACTAAAAACTAACACCTCCCCACCTACCCACCGACACAACCTTACCTGATCACCTACCTACCTACCGAACTACAGAAATAGGATGACAAAGGTAATTTTCCTGAAACACATTTGACAATGTGAACCAAAATGGCCATCAATTCAATTTTTATTAATCTCTTGCTCAGAACCGAAAGCTCTATTGTCAATCTCCCCTTAAAATGGCAAGTATAAAGTGTGTGTATTAAACATGCCTATGCTATCACCACAATGTGAACAAGTCCTAGGGGACAGTGCCCATCACTGCCATCAATTACGGATTCGGGACTCTACCTTTTTCATAATAACCCTTTGATACACCGCCACAAATATGAAGGAGACCAGCCAGCCGCTGACCCATTTTGACGTAAATTTAATAACCCAGCTAGCTCAGCAGAGAAAAATTAAAAACATGGGACAGCTTCATTTTGAGCTCCCATAAAGATAACAGTATTTCAATCAAGATGTCAGACCCCCTTTCCTTGCATCTGGCTGTGCGGATGACAGAAAGAAAACGAGCTTGGTGGTTTTATACACCTTCTTTGGGAATGAACATATTGGTTAAGAAGACAGTTTGTGTGTGTGTTAGAGGGTGGTTTGAGTCTGTCCCAAAGCATTGCAATGTACCTACATATATTTCAAAGAGACATGAGGAGATTCCAGGAAGAAGCGCCACAAATTTCTCGAACCCCGGTTTTATACGTATTTGGAATGCCTTACCAATATATTAGTAGATCACACCTGAAGTGAATAAGCGAATACGCCGTCTATATGTACTCAGATTGGATTGGATTTGTGAGTTTCTGTCGTGCACGACAGAAAGTCAACGAAGTGGTTTTATATGGGGAAATAACGATAGGCAGGCACGGTCAAAACAAGGTTTGCGGTTTCTTTTGCATGTTTGTCCAATAACCTTCAAAACGTTCTCGGTTAAGTGGTCTACAACCCGATCCAGTGAAATTGAGGAGAGAGAAAGGAGTATCATACAAAAAATCTCCTCCTGGCCCACTTTTAACTAGAGTGTTCAGTATTTGGATATAAAGTACTTTAACAGGGGCCTTTACAAAGTAATAATATTTTCTGGCATAAGGCTATACCTTGGCCCTACTCACTTATCACATGCTTTGTTGTACGATAAAGATGTGATTACAGAGAGTACATGCAAAGGCAGGGGAATTACCCAGGCAATCAACCAGAAGGAGCAAAATTTCCAAAAGAGTCCTGTTACTATGCTCCAGCAGGGGCTCCTAAACAGGACCAAGTGCTTTCACGTGTGTGAAAATTGCCCAATCTACATTAATTTGGCCCAAATTGGGTTAAAGAGCAGAAAGTCCGGAGTTTTGGGGTGCTAGGAACAGGCTCTGTGTGGGTCACATGACCTCATTGATGAATTTGCTAATATAAGCATTGTGGGAATGGAAGTATCCTCTAGTTCACAGCTTTTGTGACTCAGTCATCATCATGAAAATCAAAAAGAAAGTTGCCTGACCTGAGATAGATGCGTAAAATGACACAGCCCACAAAGTATTTACAATATGGACTGCTTTTTTGAAATCTTTCTGTGGCAGACAGGGAGGTACATATTATTCGAGGTTTACTGCAAGAAGCCCCATCTGCAAGAGTGCATTGTCAGTGATGCTGTTACTGAGTGTTTTATTATACTGCCAAGTCTAACACTTGGCAGCTATTGCAGATGGGGCTTTTGCAGAAACCCTTCAAAATTGTCTTTCCCATATTGGCTACAGCATAGAAAACTCCACACAGATGGCATCCAGCACTCGTCCACTGGACCACAAATGCTTGTACTGTTTGAACATTTGTACGACTGTTTTTAAATTTACAATATGTGACAAACATTGTATTTATTTGTTATTTATATGTCCTAATTCCTGAAGAAAAAAGGAAATCCTGAAGATGTTTTACTCCACTCCAACTCATTTTTTTTCCTTTGTCAGGTTTGTAAGTCAGTGGTTTGAGATGTTTACAATGTTTAAGCCCAGTTATCCTTCTGCAGATCCAAATAAAAAAACGGCTGCTCAATGCGTCACATTAGAAACTCGTACCAGTCACAACACCCAGCTTGACTGGGGCACAGCTCTCCAATGGCAAGCCATTTTAAAAGCCACCTTCATTGCATCATTCAACAAGATGTGAAACAACGGGCCCCAAAGGGATGATGATAATTACACTAGAGGAGAGGAATTACTTATGACCGAAGATTTAACTGCATAAATCTCTCATTTTGCAAGGAGTGTCAAATTTTGACACCAATTATAATTGGTTTTGTTCTGACAGGCAAAAAACCCCTATGCAGCACATGTTCTTAAGTATAGACAAACGGGTCTGTGAAAACAACATTAAATCATGGATTATGATTTATTCATGGCAAAGAGGAACCTCGATGTCGGATGGGACATTGTGTATTCAATTGAGATAAAGTTCTCTCATCAAAAAAATATATATAGGCAATCAAGACATAACTTAGTCATCATCCATTGCTCTTTTCTAAACACTAAGCGAGTGAGCGCCCGATGTGTTCATGGCATTATCACTTTGTGTGCTGCTGCATTTTTGCAGGATCTCAAACACAAAATCAGTGTTATTGGTGGTACTTGGTAGAGGCTTGGGAGCTTGGAAGGCGTCGAAAGGCAGACCCAAAACCGAGCATGTTTGACTCATTGAAAGGATGCTTTTCATGCCAAATTAAAAAGAAAGAAAAAAAAAAAATGCGACTACTTTGGGCTCACTCTATATTTTGAAAATGGTGACTCAATTTTGGGTGGTGAAGGTCAAAATTGTAACCTTGACGTTCATCAGTAGCAACCACGATCCATCTTTGTTGCATACACTTGAAACCCTATACCCAAAAATGGCATTTCATGTCTTATCAATGTATCTAACATGTTCTCATGTTTTCTACAGTTTGGTATTGGTTTACTCTTTTTATCAGGAAAGGCCTTAACTCAAGATGAGTTGATTGAACGTGTGATAAAAAATCAATTGCGAAGCCAATTGATATTATTGGTCACTTCATCCGAGAGCATGTGCAATACTATATGCTGAAGCGGTGTCGCATGGCCCCTTTCTCGCAGATAGAATGAAGTTCAATGTTTCTCATAGTAGTCATTTTGCACAAGATTAAGTCAACAGACCGGCAATTACGCATGCACTTATATTGAATTGATCAAATCTCTCTCATGAATGCTAAATAGACTGAAATTTGTCATCGTGAGGCCAAAAGGGGCAATTCTGTGAAAATAACAAGTTAGTTGCTTCGTTGTGGGATCCAAAAAGGTTATAATACATACCAAAAGAGTTACAGGCTCTAATGACTTCTATCTATTTTTAATTTGTTTTGAATGGAATGTGACTTTTTGAAGTTATCCATTTTGTAATATGTAGTTACAAAAAGTGTCTTGTTTGCCTAGCAAAATGTAACCACGGTGAGTGGTAGAATTTATTAGGCACTATTTTTTCGCACTGCAGATGGTGTAGGTCAATTGATTGTGGCTGTATTGTTAGTTTCAGTGGTATTCTAAGGGTAGCTAATTGTAACCTCCTGATCATGTCCTGAGTGAAAATAGATTAAAGGGGAAATGGCAATCACTGTACTTTATGATAAAAAATAAACAAATGTAAATAAAATAGTTGCCCAAATTTTAAAAATATAAATTACCATCTCTTACGTATTGAGCCAATGTATGTGCTTTGTTGATCACTCAATCAAGCAAAAATACAACACTTGTCTTTTAAAAGGATATGGTGAGGGTATAGGTCTGATCTCCAAGTACTTCTCGGTCTTGGGTTTTGAGGCTGAGAGACGAATTTCCGAGGGGCATTTTTGCATCCAATTACCGGTCTCACCGGGCCAAAAATACACTGTGATTATGCTCAAACCAAAGTGTAGAAAACTTAGCTTTTTGAGAATATATCTAATGACTCATACACAAAGTTACTAATTCATGGAATGCACCTTTCAGTTCATTCAGGCAGTAATTTTGCTGTGACATAACCAAGTCTGTGTGCCTGAGGGGCCAAAGTAAAAATTTCATTCCATTCAAGGGAGTAAATGAGCACTTCTACCAAATGCTCTCATTCCTCTATTCTCTGGCTTAATTTTGTCTGCTGACTGTTTGTCCATTTGGGTAATCTACCATCTTTCATCCCCTCTGGTTGTGCAACTGAAAAAAATTGAATTCCAACATCAACCAATGCCAAGAAACCCTCCTTCACTCAAATTCTTCAAGTCTCTTTAGCGAAAAAATTCCCTAGCTAAATTAGTCCCTGGAACTGATTCAATAAACTTGGCAGTACAGCCCCAGAAAGCATGACATAGGCCTACTTCTCTGCTTTTCCACAACCTATAGCCCTACATACCGAGAGGCCTCCAGGCTATGATCAGGTTGTTTTTGAGCAGTTCAATCAGGGAATTGTACAAGTACAATAGCTATTTTTATCATTAAAGTACTATTCACAATGTATCGCGCGTAGTTCAAAATGTCGCGTAATAAAAACACCTTAGCCTAATAGCAAGGTGTGAACACACCTGCAATCTGGGCTATTAAGTTGCATCTTCTTTCATTTGAGTCTGTATGTTTTATTCACAGTTATACCGGTTAGAGGACAAGCTTGGAATTCATGTCCTGCACCTGATGAGACAGTAATACAAAACTCTGTCCTGTATGAAAGTAATCCAAGCATTGTGTCTTGTGTACCTACATTTAGAAAGAGTTGGGTGACGACTTGAAAATGTATTGACTCTACAAAGGTTGAATACCTCTACCAAAGGCATGGTTCAACGTTATACAAATGGCCTATAGTGCACGTAGTACGAGGTGCCATTTTGGGTATATTCACGAAAAGTGTCACTTGACTGGATTTTCTATCCCATTATGCATATGAATATGGCTTAGCCATAAGCAAAGAGGAATTTCTGAACTACCAAGTCGGCTGTAAGCCCGGTTGATACTTCACGCGATTTTTCATCAGCTGCGAGAACTCGCAGCGATTTCCCCCGAATCTCAGCGATTTCACGCCATCTTTCGCGATTTCTCTCGCTGTGGTAAGCTGGAAATGTGCCCGCGAACCTCATGTTATTGCCAGTATAGTGCAAGACTGGTTTCTTTGCCTAATTATAAGGCTTGTGCGTATATTCACGCAATTATTTCCAATTGGCTATTTAGACCAACGGGTATACAAGATATAGCGTAAACGTAACAGTGATTTTGGAAAAGGTGATTTTAGCATTTTTATTATTTCAAGAATAGGTTGGCCCGCAGTTTGCCACGAAAATATCACATGTTGGGGCAGGTTGGGGTAAATAATATTGGTATAAATTTCATTTGCTATGCCAGATGGTTCCTCCTCGTGCTAATCCATATTTTCTATGACGGTGGATAATATTTCTTATCATTGTGTTGCTTTTTCTTCTTCGACGGCCATTCTCATATTCGACTCTGCCTAAACTTGCTACAACAGGAATGTCTCAGTCTGGTACTACCTAGGCCTTCTTATTATTATTATCGTGTCGAACAATGTGGTTGTCAATAATGATCCATCCCAGGCCTACAACGAAGTGGTACAAAGTCTGACATAAAGGCCCATGAAAATATGACTATAATAATAAGCTTCTCTTGCTCCATTATAACCCTTCAAAATTTAGTAAGGTGGAAGATATTGCCGTCCCACGAATTCTTTTTCTTAATGAATCCTTGTAGTCGGATCTTTGGGTCATTGTGGTGGGGGTATTTTGCCACCTCTCTATTAGCGCCTCTATTTTATCGTCACTCAGATTCGCCATATGCATTTGCATTTTTACCAAATTCGATTTGGGGATTTGACCTTTGGACTGCACTGACGTGGGCCAAATGAAGACTTTCGATTGGATTACGTAAAAAAAATCTCAGCAGAATCGCACAAGTTAAACGTCATTTTAACTTCAGCGATTCTCGCTGAACTCGTCTCTCTGGCCCGCTGGCGAGAAAAATCTGGAATCACCGGCGGGTCTCGGCAGACTTGCGCGATAAATCGCTGCACCTTTCGGAACCAAAAAATGCCGCGCTGCGATTTCACGCACGAAAATCGCGTCAAGTATCAACCGGGCTTCTAGTATTGGGCAAGTAGCTCTATAAACTCTCCTACCCCATAATTCTTTAACTCTCTTGGTCACAGTTCGATGACCCTCACACAATTCTAAGAACTAACTTATGGTTGGTGGTTGGGGTTGCATTATTGTTACCCAAGTGGCATGGGCACAGTTAACTGGTCCAAGTCTTAAAGTCCACTGGAACTTTGTTCTGGGGGATGGATAATATAGCATGTTTTTTAGTTTACTAATTAGCTAGGACTTGCATTATAGATTTATCATTTTGTCATTTTAACTTAACCGTACTCAACAAGTGGATTAGACCTACTAAATAAATTTAGAAAGCGAACCATTTTCACATCCAGTTTATGAATTTGCTTTGCCCCGATTTGGTCCATTAGGTGGCACCAATAGATTCCACATATCAGAAGAGCCTAAAAAATTTGAACACCCTTATTTTTACACTGATGTAATACTTACCTTCAAATACCTTTGTATCTGAAGGAGTTAAGCTCAAAATATATTCTTTGGTACAAAATTGTGAAATTTTAGCCTAAACATAGTACGGGTATTTGTGCTCCAATACAAAATTTAGCCTATTTTATAAATATAAACAATTTAAATCTGACCTAGTTTTCATTTTAAGGTATTTCTGTAGCCAAGTAAGGAATCTACTGCATGTCTAATCTATATATTAATACCGGTGGTCTGTCTGTCTGTCTGTGTGTCTGACCACGTCTTTTTTCTCGGAGACCGAGGGTCGCACGGTCCTGAAACTTGGTGGGTGGGTGCCACTTGACCGAACGAAGACCGAGTTTGTATAGGTTAGTGGATCAAAGGTCATCAGGGGTCATTCAAGGTCAAATGAGGTCAAATGGGGTAAACAATGGTGTATGCACATAAAACTCGGTGGGGTCGATTGTTGATGCCGGGTCATTCAAGCCAGGTAATCGCGAAACCCGGGGACTGCCTAGTTTATATGAATTCACTGTACACGATCCAATGTATGGATACCTGGAGGACAAAAAATGAATGGAAATTGTCTTGTACTACTCCTATAGAAATGCATCGGTACAACACAGTTGTCAAAGGTGTCTGTGTGTGTGTGTGACATATGTTCATGGATGTGGGTTTCAACAGGTTTTCTTTAAATGTATGGATGCACGCAGTGCCACGCATGTATGCACATAGGCCTACATGCACGCACACACATACACATACATACACACACACATGCAATGCCAAGCACACACACAAAACATATTGGCCTACTGCCTGAATTCAGTATGCATCAATGATTAACCCTACTCCAAAAGTGACATCACCTGTTTAACTCTTCCCCTTTTTTGTTTTACTACCAAACCCTTTAGCTCAGATTTGAACTTTTTCAATGCACATGTGCCATTCAATACCACAGGTTTTTGTAACTCCACATACTTATTTATTTTTCACAAACAGGGTGTAAGGTTTAAACCCTGTTGTTTCCATTATCCATAGTTTTTTGCCATCATTAAGTGGAAACAAGTTCCAATCCAAACCCATCTTAAATGTATACGTAAGGCTAACCTTTAAATGGTGAAGCACTCTTTAACATGTTTTATTCCCAAACCTCTTTCATCTTTAGTTCACTCTGTGACCATGCCCTGCTCGTCACACTATAAATACAGATTTCCCACAAACGCTAGCAATCTTTCAATGCAAAAAAGTATTAGCTTTTTAATTTTACAATGTTTACTTTCATGTATTGGCCGAGTCTGTACTCCGTCTAGTCTTAAGTAAAAGTGACACAATTGCATACTGTAAGTTAAAGAGGAATATTTAGCAATGTCTGCAAAATTTCAGTTCATTCTGGATGGTGTGCTTGTGTTGTGAATGGGCGTTTGTATCACAGTGGCTTCCTTGACACTTAGGGGGAAATTTAAAAAAAAACCTTTGGCAAAAAAAGTTTTCTCATATACATTGGCAAAAAAGTTTTTTCTCACATACATTTGCCAAAATAAGTTTTCTCACATTTGTCCCAAAAAAAATCTAGTATACATTTAGCAAAAAAGGTTTTCCTCACAAACATTTGGCAAACGTTTTTCTCACATACATTTTGCCAAAAAAGTTTGTCTCACATCCTTTGGCCAAAAAAATTTCCCTCACATTTGACAAAAAATGGCATTTGGCAGGACCTCCTGTTAAACATTTAGGGAACCTTATTATAAAAATTTCAGATAGCCTACTGTTCTACTCAGCCAAGCAGTTCAGATAGCATAAAATATCAACTTTGTTTAGTTTAATGTATACAACATATGGTGGGTCCTACAGAACAAACTCATATTTACTAATAGTAATATAGATCTTGTCATGCATATGATTATCAGTCCCCCAGACCCTTCAATCAAGTCTTAACCATCACCTAAAATGATAGCCTCTACCGGTTGAATCCATAACAACAAGGGAGGACAAGATCTCAGGATGATGATGCTGTTTGAGCAGGCACAACAGAAAGAGACTCGGTGTTCAATACCATTAGGGGACGCAAACCACCAAAAAACGAGAGCATCAAGATGCTGTGGCTTACTCCAGAGGGATGTGGCTGTTGGAGTTGTGCATGAGGTGGAAACAAACCATTAAGTGACAATTCCCATATCCTACGTCCCTTAAAACTGCATTTTTTTCCACTTTTCAAAAATCACGGAGCGGACCCGTTTTTTTTTTGGTGGGAATTGCCCCTAGATCTAACAAGAAAAATAACGTTAACCCCTTTTTTTGTCGTGATCGTCAGGTATTTGTCTTTTTCTGAAAAGATGTTTGGGATATAGGCCTATAGCCAGTGAAATTGGTTCATTGTTAATGCAAACAAAAACAATTCAAGTTTGTTACCAGTAGTAGTTCCAAAACCTAAATGTAAAGCACTTTTTTTATTTTTAATTTAAACAAAAATTGAAAAGGGCTTCCCAGAAATTGCTCAAATTGGCTAAATGGCAAGTCAGGCAGTTTGCAAAATCATACTTGATTGTCCAATATTAGTTTATCAAACAAAAATTGGATTTTGGAATCACTTGATTCTTATAAAATTGAAACATTCTATCATCTGATTTTGTCTTAACATGCAAATCGCCTCAGTAAATAAAAGAAAAACAACAACAAAATACAGTAAAATGGCTCCAAATTAAATGCATGTGGCCTAGACACTGGCAAACAAACTTGAATCCCCTGCTGGTGCCACTATTCCATCACCCTGGCTTCCACCAACCATCACAACCATCAACCTCACCGCATTGATTCCGTATTCATCAATTACCTCCTGCGGACCCCCCCACCCCTCAACCATCGACTCCATCACACCATGGAATACTGACTTGTCCCTTGTCAACCACTGATTTCAGTATGCATCAAACACCAGGGAGCAGCAAAAACGCTACAAGACTAAAAGGTTAAAAAACCTAATTTTGCACAATTTATGGCTTAAGGTACGTGGTATATCAGGGATTAAATAGTAATGACATTGGAGGATTAGGAAGGGCTGTGTATTGCCCAGGCCAGGGGAGATTGGTAACAGAAATTATTTACAGTACGCATTACCCTGCTGTTTTTCTCAATTTTTACAACTTTGAAGAAATAAAAAGCGGTTCTTCGAACCACAAGGCTCCGCCTTCTTTCTTTCGCGCTTAAAATAACTGTAAGCAAAAAGCAACACACCAGATGGCAACTGTGCGAGTCCATGGTGTCCCCAAAAAGTTGTTCAAGCATAAACTCCAATTTCTTAACTAGTCTTACTCCCACTATTGTTCCTTTGACAACCAGCCCTAGGGGTCACAACATTTATCCATTGTGTTGCAGATATTAATCTTGCCAAGTTGAACCGGAAAAAACCCCCCCCCCCCGAGCATCCAAAAAGTCAGATCTGTTAGGATTAGCTCCCCCTGTTTTGCATTATATTCTTTACTTCCTGCTCTTTGTTCTTTGATACCACCCCAGGGGTCACAACTTTTCCATTGTGGAGAGATTATCATGAGAAGGTCCTCAACAAGAGCATAGCTAAGACACGAGATGTTTAGGAGTACACCCCCGGGTTTCATTTTGATAGTATTCTCTATAACTTCACACTCTTTCATTTGGAACCCCCAGACCCTCGGGTCACAAATCACAACATTCCGTTGTGGAGATATTAATCTTGAAATGGTCCCCCACATGAGCACAAGTAAGAGACGTTTTAGGAGTATCACCCCCGGGTTTGCATGTATAGTATTCTGATAACTCTCACTCTTTTCATTTGATACCACCATAGAGGTCATAACATCTTCCGTTTGGGAGATATGAAGCTGAAATGTCCCCCAACAATGAGCCAAGTAAGAGACGTTAGGAGTCGCAAAACCCCCGTGTTTTTGCATTATGTATTCTATACTTCTCCACTCTTTCATTTGATACCACCATAAGGGTCACAACAATCTTCCCCGTTTGTGAGATATTAATCTTGAGAAGTCCCCACATAAGCATAACCAAGAGATGTTTAGGAGTAGCACCCTGGGTTTGCATTATAGTATTCTTTTATTTCCTGCTCTTTCATTTGACCCACCCCAGGATCACAACATTTTCCCATGGTAGAGATTTAAATCATTAGAAGTCCTGAAAAATCCCTTAAAATCACTAAATTTAGTAAAAAATCTGAAATTATTATTTCAATTTGGGCAACACTAATTTTTGAAAAAAACCATGTGACCACATTTTAAATTTGAGTCCCCTAAGGGGTCCGAAAGCCAGAAATGCAAATTTGTGTGATTTTCACCTTTTCCAAGAATGTAAACAGACGGGCAACCCAAAAGACTGACAGGAACTAAAAACTATTTCAATTAAAACATGGGCAACTGATCTAGCCATATTGAATGTTAATACCTTTGGTTTGGTTTACTCTACTCCCCCCCTCCTCCCCCCCCCCTTTTTGATCAGTCTTTGTTTTGTACACCTGTTTTTACACCAGCAAAAATCATAACAAAGCCTATCCTGCCAAATAAACACACATGCTAACCTAATTTATTGCAAGGTAAACTCCTGAATCAATGCTTTTTTGAAGGTGTAGTATTTCACCTGACCATTGACAACCTGAAATTTTGGTTGAAATGGACAAACATTTAGCATTAGTTGCAATTTTAAAAATAATCAAAAGAATGCCCCTTTAAGTGGCCCCATGCATTTTGACCACAATTATTAATTCACACAAAAGATGTACCATATAGTAGCCTCATGTAGCGAAGAATTTTGCCTATCCCATGTACCATTTAAGCGATACACCAATTCATCGCATATTTATTAGATCATTGCATCAAACATGCCCCTTTAATTGACCACCCTTGCACTTTGAAACCTTGACCGCATTGTGATTCATACAAAGGATGTACAGCAATAAAGTCTCATGTAGCGAAGATGAATTTTGCATATCCAATAAACCATTTCAGTGATACGCAATTAGCATATTTAAATTATACAATTGTATGCCAAAAAATGCCCCTTTAATATCGGCCCACCTGCACTTTGACCCAATTATGATTCACCCACTAGATGCATGGCAATAGTATTCTTTCATGCAGCGAAGGAATTTTTGCCTATCGATGTACGGTTTCAGAATTACAGTAATACGCATATTTCATTAGCTCATTTGCATACTAGGCCGCATGTAATACACAAACGTTCAAATTGCAAAAAAGATGCGCACCATGATAGGTATTCATGCATTGAAGGAATTTTCCGTGCCAATGTTACCGTTTCCAAAATTATAGGCAATTACGCTGATTTTTGCACATTCATTAGCTCATTTGCATACTTAATTTGGCCCCCCCCCCCCGGGCCCCAATACGCCCGAAATCTAATCAGTTTCGCGAACTCTCCAGCCCGCTCTTTTCCACCCAAAGTTACATCATCCATACGCCTTACGACTCCAGCAAACTTGTACCCAAGCCTTGGTGCGGGAAAATTTTGTTAATTATGCAAATTATATACTTAATTACATGATATTACGCCCAAAATTTAATCATGTCGAGAACTCGACCCTCTTTTGCTTTCCACCAAGTTCATGCATCATGCCCTTACGGAACCCAGATAAATCGTACCAAGCCCATGAACACGGCAACGGACTTCAGGCACACCGACAACATGACAGACATACAGACAGACAGACCGACAGACAGAACAGACGGACGGACGGACGACAGACAGACAGACAGACAGACAGACAGACAGACTAAAAGTGATTACTAATTCCCTTCCCTGCGAACAAAGTTTCAGGCGAGACAAAAATGAATTTTCTTCCATTTGAGACATCGTCCCCATTTTTCAATTTCCAGAATTGTAGAAGTAAAACTACAATCCTCTGTTGACCTGATATATATGGTCAGAATGGTCAGAGTTAAACCCTGATCTATGTTTAAAAGCTAAATTGCATTTACATAGACATTCCCCTTCCTGTCAGAGCCCCCACCTCACGGCACCAAATCACACCATTTAATAAAGGAAAACTTTCCACCTGTCAACCAAGTATTATTCACTGAGCCTGTCAAAACCCAAAGTACTTACAAAATTTTGTCAGTACATAGGATATCCTGCAACTTTTGGTCTTTTTTTTCATGTTTTGGCTTTCTTTTCTTTTCTGGCTTCTTTATACTCGATTCATCTGATAATGTGACCCCGTACCATTTTGCAGAGGTGAAAAATTCAATGAGGCGCAGGGACTTCTGTTAGTTAATCATGTTATTTGTGAGGAATGTCAAGCCTGGAAAGACACTATTGTGGCCAATTTTTCCTACATGAAATGAAATTGGTATTTAGTTGCAGTGTGAGTGGGTTAGTCATGACCGGGAGTGTCCTCAATCCTCAAAATATCCATTGTGTCACGTGCATTTGAAGTCTTTCATTTTCCCTCTCCTGACTGAATGACAAACTTATCAACGCGAATCGACTATATAAACCTGTAACCGGGGGGGGGGGGGCTGATTTGAGGCCCAAAAATGGGGTCTCTCCGAAACTATGTTGTCAGAAAATTTAAGAAAATACAGCTGCGCTCTTCCTCTCCCGTCAATTAGTCCCATCTACTTTTTGAGGGTTTTGAGAAAATTTTGGTAGAATGTGCTTTGGACATGAAAATAGGGGGTCTCTGGAATGGTCCCTAAAATGTGGGTCATGGAACTGAAAAAGAACCTGAAATAGGGGACTTAAGTGGTACCTAACCATACTTTCCTCCCAATGTGAGAACCCCCCCCCCCAACCGTACATTGTTTTGCGTGCTGTCATAACCCACATTTTGAACATTTTAATTTTATTATGTACCACAAGCTTTTTTAACCATTAACAATTATTTCCCATTTCACGACATACAACACATATGCAAACACACACACACAAATGTACACATACACAATAGTTTCATAAAATAATGAAGTGGCCATTCAAAGGAAAAAAAAATAATTTTTTTCGTGTCCATACTACGAAAAATTTCTAAATTTTAAGAGGTAACATACGCCATGTGTGACAAATCATGTTATTGCACTACCTATACCTATGTAAAATTACTAGGGCATTGCTATAGGAAAGAACTGCAGAGTGTCAGGGTCACTCTAGCCAACATAACAATCCAGGCCTACACATAAGCACAATTTTGTGTATATCTAATTACTGACCTTGATGTCCAAACAATGGTTCCCTGTTTCTTTGTAGAGACCTTACTAACAAAGCATGCAAAGAGTCGCCAGACAACTCATTGAACCAAGAGTATTGACATGATTTCAGTCTAACACGAACTTGTTACAAGTGGTACAAGTGTAACTCTTTCTGTGCGTTTCTTGATGCTATGCCCTGTTTTCTTGCGTGTTAAATGTATTCCAAGGGGGGTTGGAGTGTTTTGGGCCCTATAGACCTTTTACTCAACTCCTCCATATAACTGTTTTGTTTTCAACTGTGGAGTAATGGAAATAAAGTTTGATGAACTATTCCATCTATCACCCAGCACTCTCTTATAGACTTACTTCGTAGCCAAAATCAATCTAACCCAAACACACCACATCAGCTTGGTGACATAAAACAAACGCAAACACATGGATACGAAATTGCGCTGTTTCCTATCCTTTAACAGACTCCTACTCACTGTTGTGGGGTCAGGAGTCGTCCTCTTGACGATGCTAGTAACATACTGCCATGAGCACTGGTATATATGAGACATCTACATCTTGTAAGCTGTATCAGAGGGAAAGTTAACTATAACATCACCACTAAATTTAGGTCAAATATTTAATGTGCTGTGGTCCCATATAAGGCTGAGTAATACAGTCTCTTAAAAGCCCCATACTCTTTGCACTTAAGACCTCAAACCCCAGCACATACCTCCTCTTGAGTACAACATACACATCTATCGACCAATTAATCCACAACCATATTCCACTGACCTCTAATGCTTTGTCAAAGGAATAGACTATCTCAATTTTATTCATATCCGGCAGTGATCACCATAAAAGCTCTATGAGGCACGAGTGAATAAATTGGCATGGCAGATATAAAATGCTACATTCAATTGAAATTATACAATTCCTAGCATGTTATGATAACTTAACGCATACAAATTGAGTGAACAGATATTATATAGCAAATATCTAAAGCACACTGACACTGACTTGAAATGACCACTATTGGAATTGGCAAAGTCAAACACCAACTAGTGCGCATATTTGGAAACACCAGCACTGTCTCCAAACTCAATTTATATTGGCCCATTGAAGCCCAAACCAGGGGAAAACCACAGGGAAAATTTAGGGTTCATGACTCTAGATGCCCATGATATAACTCAATGTACATGGAAAGCCATACCTGTACATGTTCCCCAAGGGAGAAATGCCCAGGAAACCCCCCCCCCCCCCCGCAGACCATGTGCCTGATGGACAGTTGATAAGGACCGCTCTCTTGCTTTATAACCTGATTTATCCCTGTCGTTGACAGACAGGCGAGATAAAATCTGAAATGTTACCGTCATAAGTGCTTCATTCTTGTGGTCCATCACTCACAAGGGTTTTATGACTATATGAACTGTTGCACTACAAAATTTATTGCTCTCCAACAAAATGGGAATTTGTCTGCGTTCATATTGACACTGTTTCAAATTCAAGGTGGGCTAAAATAAAAGGACACTGCAATGATATTTTAATTTTTTTCTGATCTCAATGATTTTGCATAAACAAGAAGGTATTAAAATTATATAATGCACCCTTAACTCTTTGGTTAGTCAGTTAAATAATGTAAGTCTTAGTTTCACGCATCACCTGCCCGCATTGGATTTTTCGGCTGTGTTTGAGATGGAAAAAAAGATGCACAATATTTTTAATATTTCTACAGATATAAACTTTTCATTTTCCTTTTCCGCTCAATTAATTGCTAAATTTCAGATGTTTTATATCAACAAATGGTTGCAAAACATCATTGCAACACTATGCACCAAGGTTGCACCAGGTAGGGTGGCAAGCCAACACCCCCCCATGATTTTTTGTTCCCCCCCCCCATAATTTCCCCCCCCCTGCATGCGTCAAATAGACAGGAAGTTGGTCAAAACTAAGGATGGAAGTTCAACCATCATGCTTAGACAATTGTGATATGCCTGTAGACGCTTGGCACTGTTGAGTTATTTGAGTCAGTTTGTAGCGAATGTGACTTTATTAAAATTTTGAGTAAACAGACCTTGCCACAGATACTCGAAAAATGGCTAAAGATATTTTTAAGAATTCACTTTGTTTGTACATTGATGGACATGTTGTTTTAACCTAATTTGGGTGCTGTAAGTGTTGATAAAATGGCTTATCTTTTTTTTTTAATTTTTTAGGTTTTTTCTTTTTTTAAAAAATTATTAAATTTGCCTCATTATGGTACAATGAGAAAAGGGTAACACAAAATTAAACTTTCATTGCCTTAAAGTTTCAGCCTCAGGTCCTCTCAGCTTCAGCTTACACTTAGGACTTTTCTTCTTCATCTAATTCTTTTTCAAAGCCTGGTTCAGTCAATTTTGGAAAAGTGTAACACATTCTCATCTGCTAATTAAGACCCAATTCTGACAATGTGTGCCTCACACAGAAACAATATGTGTAAAGTTAAAGCTTGTTGAAAGATTGTTGGTAAAAGATTTAACACTCATTGAAGACATTTGTAAAGTCCTTATGCACCAAGACACATTAATTACCAACCAAAATGTCTCATAATGAGAATGTTTAATTTACAACGTGTGAGTAAAGCACACCTCAAATCATGTGTTTGCATGTCAGTAAGTGGCTACTAGATGAATACAACGATAAAATAACCAATTTCCACAACAATGTCGCAAAGCACCTTTCAGTTAGAGCCCCCCACCAGGCATATTTCAGATTCACACCTTCTCCCCAATTTTATTCCACATTTGTTGTATAGAGACCCTGAAGTGTGCGCCCAGAGGGTGTGTTGACATCAATCCCACATGCTTGCTCAATGGGGGTCTATGCTGTACTGTACCAAACACATGTCAGTACTTCTAAAGGGATAAAAAGTGTTCCAAGAAATTAGAACCACAGGGCATTCAGGATCATGCAAAAGTACTATCCCAACCTTGTTGCTAAAATAGTGTAAAAGTCAGGATTTTTATGTTTAAGAATAGGATTTTTGTGGGATCATATGACCTGATTGAGGGCGAATTTCCAAAAACTTGGGGTCCTTGTGGAATTGACTCAATACACCCTCTGGTGTTATTGTTTCCCGTTACCATAGAATTGAAACCACAGGAAGCTAATTAACAAAAAGTACAGCCAAAGTTTAAAAGCATTCATTCTTCTTCAGCAAGTCTTTCAACAAACATCTGGAAATGGAATTAAAAATGAGAGAAAACACATTGGCAGGCCTTAATTGCCATAAGTTTTAGCACCTATCATACTCCATTATCAATAAAATTATGAACTAAGCAAATCATCACACAGCTTTTTGACTTTCCCATAATCAACTCATCATATATCATTAATTTTCCTTTCCAGGCACTGCTTAGCCAAGAAATTCCACTTCCATTCTGTTGCTCCAGGGTAGATGCAAAATATGGGCTTCAGCATAAAAAGTCTACAAAATAAATTATTAATGAGCAAGGCAAAGCTTTCTGCTCATCCAGTTAGGAACCTCACTCCCATAAATTAACCTGCAGATATGCAATTCACTTGAATTAGTATATTTGTTCTTGTCCTCATCAATCACCTTTTTGGTCGAGGGTACCCTACGGGCTACCCGCTCTATTCGCTTGTGTTTTACCTACTTTTCAAATAGCATGTTTCAGAAAATATTCGTGCCATTTAGATCCTCTAAAATCTACATGTATGATAGTTTTATGAAAGTTTGTGCAATTTTCGCATATGGAATTGTACTCTAAGATAGGCCCATCGAAAAACCTGAACGTACATTTAGAAAAAGATATTAATGTTCAAAGAGTGAAATACAAAGCGATCACAACCTCCACATCTGCTTACCGTCGTGAGCGGTTTGAAATAAAACACGACGTGGTAACACGAAATTATAAAAACAGAAGTATAAGCAGGTCTTAACAGGCAACAGTGGAGTGCGGCCAAGAATCCCAAATCTAGACCATCGCTAGCTTAACCCGTAAAAATGAAATATTACGAGAAATTAGAAATTAGTATATGGTCAAGGATATTTATTTTGTATTTTATTACAGTGATGTTCTGGTTAACAGCGGTCTTTAAATCGTTATGATGGCATTGAATTGACGAAGGCTTAAAGGGGGATGGCCCGATATAAGGATATCAAGTTTTCATCTTGATAGATCGAGGGGCCATGCTTCACCCCAAAACCCCATCTGTAAAGTTTTCGCACCAATATTTCAATCCCTTGGCTGTGAGAGCTAAAAACGTGATTTGGTAAGCCCCATAGAGTACTAGGTACAATTAATATTGTTCGACCAAAATGGGCCCCATTTTCGCTCATAACTTCCAAACCTTTGCCCCAATATTTCCCAGGGTAAAAATGAATGAAAAATGTAGCTTCTTCTGTACAAAAAATGTGCAAAAGAAAACCGCAAACCTTGTTTTGAATCTTGCCTGCTATCGTAATTTTTCCCAGCCCTATAGAACCATGCTTTACTTTCGGTCGTGCATGACAGAAACTCCCAAATCATCATCTTATTACATAAAGACGGCGGTATCGGCTTATTCACGTCACGTGCTATCTATACTTGGTCCGCTTTAAATATGTAAAACAACGGGGTTCGAGAAAAATTAGGCCTTCTTTCTGGAAATATTCTCATGTCTCTTTAAGATGGTTTCATTTTTGTTGTTTATGAATAAAAACGTTTCAAACTCTCACTATCCAATCGGTTGGGCTGATTTAATTGCTTTTATGTAGGAGGCTTAGAGGAAACATAAATGGTCGGATTTTTGATTGGTTCAGCCACCTTTAATGAGTTTCTTAAATGTTTTGCTGCATGCGTAGTACGTTCTGATATACGGAAAATACGACTCATCTACTATTATATTTAGACATGGTTAAAAGTGTAATTACTTATTACAATTATTTACAGTGAGGCATTAGTTTTAAATTATGGTTTGCAAAAATTATCTGCAGTGAAGTATAATTATAGATTTAACTATGGGGTCATCCCAGCTTTCGTGTTTACTTGGGTTTTCTTGCAAATTTAAAGCAACCTTTGTCCTGTGTGTGTGACCCTTTGACCCTCAGCCTTGTTCTTTTCAGGTTAACGGTCATTTTGGCATTTATACATTTTTATGCAAAGTGACCTCCTCAGATGACTTTTGATTTTTTTTGGGGGGGTCCCCTTGAAACCCGATAATAAAACCTCAGGCGTGTGTTTTCTCCTGTATGCCAAACATCAGCTCCATAGGTCAAAGTGAGTCAAACGCATAGCCGGACGACAGATTCTCATTTTAGTAGCACAGTGCCTTTCCCGTGTGACCTTTACCTAGATGCGTAGTGACCTTTGATCTCATTTTTAGTATATAATTGCAATTGCCCCTTCTTTTGCAATTCTTTGGGTGCCAGAAGTAAAATTTAAGGGGGTGACAATGTTGCTGAATCCGTGGGGAGCTTTACATTTTGGAATGCTTTAATCATATTTAAAACATAATGTTATTGATCATGTTGGTACATGTTCCGAATCCTGTAAAATACTTTACGTCGGTCGGCATGCGAAATATCCGAATTGCTTCTCCAGTTCTGCTGGTAACATGGTGAATCCGGGTGGTCAATCTTGTGGTGGGTAAATATGGTTGATTTTTTTTCCGAAAGGTGTAGTATATTCGATAGTATTTTATTAGGTCCATTTTCCCTTAAAATGTAAATTAAGAGGGATATGAAGCCCCTGTGTCACTCTGTTAAATATTACGTTCATAAATTATGTGCCTCGGCTAAGATGTGCAAAAGTCACATAAGTCAACTTGCAAAATTCCACAAAAATGTCATCTTATTTTTATCCCTTCCCATACCTTTTACATGGATATTTTCCCCTGACTCCCTCTTTCCTTATTTAAAGGATTTTTTATTAATAGGTAAACTGAGAGATGCCAGTTATAATTTTCACACATTTTTACCCTGCAAAGTGGCGTAAGATGATAATTACAATCAAGCAAAACATGGAGGGTAAAATGCTGCTGTGTCTACACATCAGATGGAGAGACAATTGAAATGTGGTACTGGACCGTCTCTAATGGTGGACGCAGTCAATTCAAGTGTCATGTTTGCCCCAATAATGGTCTAGTACTCGGCCAGAATCTGGATCATTGGGCAATTGAATTGTTTCCATGTCGATAGGCAGGCTGGGTAAACTAGATCACAGTGGTATATATTTAAACGAATGTGAAAGAAGAAAACTATGCATAGAAGAATCCTTTTGGTATTCCCATGTTCTTATTTTAAAATGCAAGGTTTGTTATTGAGATCAGGTTTCTTGAAGATTACTTTTATTTCTCTTTACATTTCCTTCTTAAAATGTAAAAAAATGACCACTTCCACAAAATAAGCATAGATTTCAATTCATTATTAACTTTAGCTATATGATTATTATTATTATTGTACAACATTTGTAATGCACCATCTATTAATAAAGTTAATCTGATATTTTCAAATCATAAGCTTTAAAATGTATTGCTCATTGATTATGATGTTTTTTTGTTTTATGCCTCATAGCTATCTTTGAAAGTGGCCT
This sequence comes from Ophioderma brevispina, assembly GCA_023653785.1. Taxonomy (NCBI): domain Eukaryota; kingdom Metazoa; phylum Echinodermata; class Ophiuroidea; order Amphilepidida; family Ophiodermatidae; genus Ophioderma; species Ophioderma brevispina. The sequence goes on along the minus strand of JAMKCH010029916.1, from coordinate 18,421 downwards.
GTCAAGTTGCATACATTTTTGTATTTCTTTCTTGTTAAAGTCCTTCATTTGGATCAAATTATCAAAAGTAAATGTTCAATTCACAAGTAATGTTTCACTATAATCTAAATTATAATCAACTCTGTGTTTGTAATAGATGGGTTTTACATGCACAGATGCATGTAACTTTGGCTCTGTGCATGTGAAATTTTCCTTGTACATGTAAAATTTTGTGCAACTCAGCCCATTTTGATGTAACTTTTATTTTGTAAATTGACCCCTGAATCAACTGGACTTAAAACATGAGCACGGCCAGGTTTGGCGGTCATGCAGGTATATGTTCCAAAACATGATCCAGCTAAATATGAATTTTGATTATCTAGAATACATCTTGAAGGAGTCTCCTATGGCCTCATCAGACATGTGATACAACTTAGCAATTAAATATTTGAAATCCCTCATTACTTATTTGATAATTCCTAGCTACATAAATATTGATTTTCAATATTCAAATACAATTGCAACTTCAAGCAGGTACATTAATGGGGGGGGGGTAGGCTAACTCCATCTAAGCAAAATTAGTTATGCGTCTCGCCTTTCACACACCTGTACCAAGTGGCCTTTTCCAGACTAAATAATTTCCCCAGGCCAGGAGAAAAGGAGAATGAAATCATATTTAATATGATGATAAAATTATGATGATAGGCCCTACGGGGACCTAACCACCATGAAGTAGTGATATTCATGGTTTTTATAATGAAACCAAGTAAAAAAAAAAAACAAATGATGAACTAACTGATGTATCAATTTAGCACTTACCAGTTTATATCCCCTAGTTGAGTGGCACTCAATCAGATTCCTGTTGTAAAACAAAGAAAAAACAAACCTTAGATATTTTTAAAGCAGTTACAACTCATTCCACAAACAGCAGTTTAAAAGTGAATTTAGCGATTTTATAGCATTTCAAAAAAGATTACAAATTACTGTCAAAATAAGTCCAGGACTAAGATTTTTCCAAGAAGAATTATCTCACATGGCGTCCCAAATGATAGGAAAAGATAGGCCGGCCATACCTCGGGCTAACAGCTTTCAACAATCCTCATTAACCAGTTTGAAAAGGATGACAATCGCTTTAATGATCCTAGCTTGAGTTCAGTAATTTCCACAGCGGCAAAGTTTGCTGCCCCATCAACATAACAATGCTTGGATCTGAGGGCCATGTCCGATAAAAAGAAATTTTCACAACGACTATGACAGGTGCCTGGTGGATTACATTGTCAAAGCAACACCATATCATATCCATAACTGGTCGAGTTTTTAAGTCTTGTAAAGAATCTTGTTCAGAAAGACTGCATGGAGCAGTCTTAACTCACAGTCGAATTCAACCAATGTACAGCCAAATCCCCAGTCCTGTAGCACTGCATTAGCTATATACATTGTCAACATATGTAAAGGCCCACCATTGCCTGACGAATGGAATCCAATCAGATCAGTATTTTCCTGGCTTAATTTTCACAATACTGACACATGGTTTAGGTTGCCATGGTGTTTTTCCCCCCTTTCATAGATGTTACTTGTGTACAAAGCTAGATTTTGTATGTACTCTTTGCATAATTGCCCCCCCCCTAATTTGTATGATTCACGATCACATAGCCACCATTTATGCTTCCGAAAAGTTTGACATGAAAAAGAAATCGCGCAAATGTCACTACTTCATAACATGTGTAGCCAAGTAACATCCCTCTATCCTCCAGAGCGGCTTCTCCCATCGGGGCTGGAGTATACCACCTCTGACCCAAGGAGAAGATGCATAGGAAACCTAACCCATCAACAGACCTCATTCTCATCATACAGACATGACCTTAGCTGACCTTATAAACTTGTCCCATTAACAATGTTTGTAATGCCTTGTACACCATACTGTATACTAGGCAGATATTACACAGCGTAATGAGCCAAATTTTCGCAAATCAGCACTAGATAAAGTCAACAGCAAGGACTTGTAGAAATTGCCCAAGACATACACGCTGCATATCCCCTTTACTCCGGGGGGGGGCCACTTGTATTCAAAGGTGGATTGAGGCGTGAACCAGAAAACGCGTAAAAGGGTCGTCTTTTTCCAACCGGCCTATGTACGCGCGTACATTGAATTAGGCATATCATGCCATAATTTTTATCTGCATGAATTTTACTGGGTTTTATTTAGATCATGCGCAAAAAATATGAAAAAAATTTTAAAAAAAAATATGAATATCGGATAAAGCGTTCAAGAGTTACAGATTTTTGATTTTTTTATTTTCGGCCTTTTCGCGAAATTAGTCTATGTGTTTTACTATATCGATAGTGATAGTACATGGCACCATTGATGACAAAAGAGAAACAATAAAATTCTAGCACATTAAAATGTTTTTTATTCTAATTTCTTTACTCACATGCTTTATGCTAACAGACTCATATTTGGTTCACAATTGTTTTGGGCGAATTGTGACTTGTAATAAAATTCAAAGCCACAATATTTATTAAGCAGAACAAAAAAAGGGAAAGGGAAGAAGGGTTTAAAGGAGGAACCACTTGGTACCAATGGCAACCAAATATACCAAATATTGCATTTGACCTTTAAGTGTGTCATATTTTTATTGATTTTTTTTTTTTTTTTAACCGATTAGTATTTTTTTTGTTTAACCATTTTTTTTTTTCATGATTAAAACCATGAAAAAGTGCCCTTTTAATTTATTTCCCGATAAGTAAGTGTAATAAATGGAACATCCTAAAACTTGACGTGGGGGCCCTTATCCTTCAGTTGAAAGTCACACCCAAACATGGACATTCTGTAGTATCAAATTTCTACGGCAATCCCCCAACACTTGCAAGAAATGGTCCTCTCATTTTCGCGACAAATTGCATTAATATTAACCCTAACACTACCATGGTCTAGTACCTTCAGTATTGCTAACTGACTGGCTGGTGTCAGTCCTACCAGTAGGGTTTTGTATGGTTTAAGCTGAAGTGAAAACTAACGGGTACTGTTTTTGGGTACAGTCATGACAGTACTAGTGGCTACTAGGCTAGGACACTGCTGGGGGAGTTAACTGTAATTGTTTTGGTCTTTATCAAATAATATTATTCATAACTTATAAAGATATTTATCTGAAGGCAGAGTTGACAAAAACTGTTATTTGGTTGGATGACCACTATTTACGCGCGTAGCATCCATATCGGCAGCTGATCTGAAGCGTGTGTGTGTGAATTTCGCTGGACGGATTTTAAAAATGCCTCTTAAACCCTGAAGTCAGTGCTACTCTTACGAGTGCAAAATAAAATGGCCGGCGCAGGGTGATCTCGTTCGAATTTCGACTTGCTGTTTGGTAGAATATTGTTGAAGGATAGATTGACTACTATTCAAACGATTTTCTTGCCGGATGCCGCAAAAGTGGAAAAACACGGCAGTTTTGGACGGTCCAATCTTTCGCCGTGTATTACACATTGAGTAAAGGAAAAAAACAAACAATCAATTTGGAAATCGTTGGTACCCTGGTATGACGTCATTTTTTATGAATGGAAATACCGCAAATATGGGCATTGTAGGACCACGAGTATCACACCGGGAAATCCCCGACCCTGAGCACAGCTGAAAATAGCCAAAATCAGTCAGTGCCGCTGTGGAAGTTCCAATCATCAGTGCCGGGCGTGAATGGCAAAAATGAGATTTTGTACAAATTTACTCTTGTTTGTTCTGACAGTTTTGTCTGCGTGTATCGTAACGAAATTTGGCATGGTAGTATTAATAGGCCTTTCTAATGGATATGAATCATATTTGAAATATTCAACTTTTTTTTAATACAAGTTTTCCAAACAGTTGTTTTGTGACGTGTGGCTGTGCTTGAGCGTTGTGTGGTACGTTTGCTGCGTGCGTGATTTCTGGGTTGTGCAGTGACGTATTGACATGCCTAATTGAATAGGGTTGTCAAAAACACAAAATGCTAAAAAAGGTATTTTTTTTGTGACCCTGAAATTGTGAGGTACGCGAGATCAAAATAATACAAAAAATATTGTAATTTGGAAAGTAAAGCACATGAGCAAAGCCAGATACTAAAGGTCGTATTATCAACAAAATGCATTGCTACTTTAAGGTAGCAACAACTGACAAAAAGACTTGTTTATTGACGAGCAACACAGACAAATGCTTGTTTTTTTTAGTCTTGTGGAAATACTTGTTTAGGGTGCATTTCGGGAGTTCATGTTTCTGCATCATATCCGACCTTGAATCAACTGCCCCCCCCCCCCCCGGGCCCCTTTAGAGATAATTCCGTAGAGCTTTACTAGTAAGCATTGATTTTTTGTAAAGTGGCTTGCATAATAAGCTATAATACATACTGGGAGTATAGTTCAAGAAAAGCCCAGTGTCTGCAGTATTGAACCCAGTCATGTGTTTAAAAGGACAAAATTTCATTTTTGAAGATTAAAAGGCATTTCATAATCCACCTCCATTAATAACTTACAGTACCCCCCCCCCAAAAAAAATAGATTTTTATTTCATCTGAACAGTAGGCTATAAAAATGTATGCACGTCTGATCTTGGAGAGAGAGCTTCCAAATTCTACAGAAAACAAATTAATTTTATTTATGGCCTTAAATTAAAATGCCTAAAATAAACAATTTGTTACATGTAGAACTTCAAAAGGGAGTACACAGGCCTATGGAACTCTTGCCAAAATTGGAATTTCTACCAATTTTGTAATTTCTGTTTACCAACAGGCAGAAATTCCTACAAAGGGCAATGAGGTCATGCGATACAAACATTTGCTTTAAACATGAAAGTTCATAAACAGAATCAACTGAAATTTTGAGAATTTGATATAAGTTTTTTCAAGGATATCAGTTGGACCATTGGAGAAAAGATGGTGGTAGGATCACAAAATACTTCTTTAAATGTACCTTACTTTCCCCCTATTTTTTCTTCCCCCCAGTTTTGCCCCTGGTCAGAAAACTCACACAGGTCCAGAAAGAAAATAACCAACAAAAAATTGCTAAAAATCTCAAAATTTTGGAAGTCCCCCCCCCAAAAATCACTTTTCCCCCAAAACATTTTCACTTTGCCTCCCGTTTTCACCCCAGAAAAAGAAGTCTGGTGCCGCCACTGTATTTGCCCCAGATTTGAATTACTTTGCCAAATTGTTACTTCTGTGCTAAATACAACATGAGCCAATAACTTAAGATCAATACACATTCTTTTCAAGATTCCTTTAAATCAATGACATTTATACAAATATTTTGTGTCTTCAAAGAGGGACTATTGTAATAACTTAAGAACCAACTAAAGGACCAATGAAGTAATATTTTAGTCTAACCAGTAAGTCAGCGGGGAAAGAGTCTAATATTTGGGTAATGTTAATTCTATTCACCTGAAGAATACTGATGTTATTTTGCTCCATTTTCCAGCTGCAATGGAGAAGAGCGAGGGGGAGCATCAGCTTTCTAACAAAACTAGAAAATGTTTATAGGACATTATTGATATTTTGCCTTGGTCCCTCAGTCGAATTAGTCGACACTATGCTGGCTTTCATAGGCAACATTACACAAGTGAGTGCAGACCCAAAACCATGACCAATTAAAGCTTGTGTTGCAGAAAAAAATGGAATGCTTTAATTCTCATGCTTAACTTCAGAACTGCAAATTTAAAAGCCCGTAAAGATATTTTTGTCACGCAGGTTTAAAGGGATATTTAGAGATAAGGTGTGAAGGAGTGAGATTTTTGCATATGTATTCATGTCAAATGCCAAATTAACAAGCAACTCAAAAGTAATAAACCATCCATATTATAATAGGCGACATGTATCCGCTGTCTGTCTGTGTGTCTGTCCACCCTTTTTCTCAGAGGCCGGGAGTCGTACGGTCGCAAAACTTGGTGGGTGGGTGTAGCTTGGGTCGGGGCAGATCAAGTTCGATTGGTTTGCGGATATGTGCCCCACAAGCCGGTTTTCAAACAAAAAGTGCTTTTAAAAAAGCAGGTGATCGCGAAACCCGGGGACCGCCTAGTTATATTTTAATTATGAAACTAGAGTGGTATTCATTTTCATTTTTCGGACACGGACAATTGAATTACTACTACAGCTGCCTATGGGGGAACTGTACACATAAAACAGGGTGTCAGAATCAACTAAGATTTTCAGCATAGATTTGTTTCATTGTCTTATGTACTAGGGGAAAATGTTATGATCGCACCACCAATTCTTTGAATGTCACTTTAACATGCAACTGTTTGAAATGCAAATTAAACAAACTGCAAAAAATGCTCAACACTGCAAAAAATAAATACTGCTAAATTATACTGCTTTTGAGTAGTGCTAACATTACATTACCCCATGAGGTCTACCTCCTTTCTTACAGTATCTGATTGGCTCACTAGATGATATAGCATGATATTACTTGAGTAACCAATCAAAATAGATATTCCATATACATACAAATTAAACCTTTCAGCTTTTGTTTCCATGTCTCTGATTGGCTAAATACATCATGTAATGTATAACCAATAAAATCGGTCGCCAGACCACAGGGGATAAGAGTGCCTGACATAAACCCATCCCTGATAATCACTATACATTAAAGGTGCAACGAGAGATTTTTGAGGCACCCAAATATTGTGTCATAATAGTAATTTCATATAGACTAGACCCTCAGAAAAAAGGTGATTTTGATTTGCTTGTATTTCCATATAAAACATAGGCTGAATTTCGTATTGCTCCAATATGAAATTAGAAATTTCAAATTTTTGTACCAAAGAAACATTTCTCAGCTTAATCCTTTCAGATGGGGTTATTTTTTATGGAAAGCTTTACATCAGGGCAAAAATCAGAACTTTCGATTTTTTAAGGGACACCTGATATGTGAAATCTCTTGTTGCATCTTTAATGCTGCACAAGCACAACTTCAACTGCTCCATTTCAACTAAAAGTTTGCATGCTTCAATATACACAATTCACTACAGCGATCGCATCTTTTCTGCCAAAGAAAAGAAAACGATCCTAAGTGGCACACTCTATAAAATTTTAAGTGTAACGATCATCCGCAGGCACAGACCGATGGCGGCTTTCTTGAAAGGCAAGGAAGTCACTAGCCCTGGATTCTATGGTTTGATAGTACGGTTGGCCTATTTTAAGAGTTGTAATTGTATGGCTCCATGTTGTATGATTCACTAAATGATACAACAGATCCAACATATGGCCAGGGCACATGACAGCCTCTACTCCTTCCCTCCCCCTGCCACTTCCAACATAATTTCTTACATTTCTGAACTGTATATCTGACTTTCATAGTGCCCTGAGCATTTTATAGCTTATAAATTGATATTATGGATGAAATCTCTAGATTTAGCATAATTAAAAATCCCCAGTGGAAGAGGATACCAAACACAAATGACCATTATGGGCCCAACCGACTCAGATTTTGCATTTTGGAAGATTTTTTTTTTTTAGTTTTGCCAAAATCATGTAAAATCAGCAATTTTTTGGTCAAAATTTATCAATTTTGGCTAATTTAAAAAAAATTTTTGTAGAAATTGTTCACTTTTTCTCAATATTTTTTTAAAGATTTTTGGGGCTATATAAGGCCAATTTTAACCTCCAAGAAAAAAAATTGCTCGACCGGACCGACCCTACTTGAAAGGTCCGCCTGCCCATAAAACAGTGTTGTTGTTTTTTTGTCGTCTAAAGGGACACATTGCCAATTTGGACTCATTTTTAGCTTTCTGGTAATAACCAAATAAGTGGAAGTGAATTGTAGTATGGATCCATTTCAGTATTTGCTTAATTTTCTTTGTTGGAATCTCTTTTTGTAGTTAAATTACAACCGATTAGTAACCAACACTAACTATTTTGAAAACAGAGATCAATCACTTAAAAAGTGATCTAAAATGATATGCACCCATTCTTTGGAATTCATTAACAATTTTGAGATGAGATCAAGAGACTTACTCCTGAAGAATTATGTTCAAGATAAATCTAAGTCTCAAGTTTCATGAAACACCCATGCTCCTCCATATATGGTTTCAGTACTGCCCACTGTACCTTTTGTATTGTGTCTACATTTCCTTCCTCAATTACCTCTTTAAACCCCTTCTCGGCTACCCATCTACTACCCCTCTTTTTTTCCCCATCACAAACAACACTTTCGATTTTCCTTTCCCTCTTCCGTGTTTAAATTTGCCGTCCCCAGGATGCAGGCGCACGCCATCCTGTCTTCCTTCTAGTGAACACTAGAGTGTCAAATAACTTTCACTACAGAAATGGCTTCAGAATCTGTGTTTTAGGTGTGTATCGTCCTTTTGTACAGAGATGGAGAAGTTGAAATGTGACCTAAATCAGGGTTTAGTGCAAGAAGGCCCCATCTGCAATAGCGCCACATGTTAAGATTTGGCAGGTATAACCAAATAACCAACACAAACTGACAAATGGCAGCTTTGCAGATGGGACCTCTGCACTAAACCCTCGAAATAACAAATAGTCATAATGCTTTTATTTTTCTCTTTCCTCCCCCTTCCCCTCACCATTTTCTTTTCTCATCTTATCTTACCCTCAAAGATCAGAATTAGAAGAAAATAACGGTGGTCCCATTAGACTGCCTTAGTGCTTACAGGCGCATATCTCGAAGCTCCTGGTATTATATTACCATGTTCTTTATGCTGGCTTATATCTGTCAAAAATGTTGCTCTAAACCTTGCATACTAGGCAAAATGAGAATCATTTCCATTGCTTAAAATCCGCTATGAGCTAGGGCTTTCTGAAAATTTCAATTTGCTTCAGAAATGTTGCCACTGGGTGCCTGCATTCCTCTTGCCATTTTTATGGGTGGTGGGGGCTACGTGTAGAGGGGGTTAATCCTTCATCTTTACTTGATACTCATCTTTCACTGACTTCTCCACCCACACAATCCCAGAAAGTCCAAGTAGGGGCCCCTGCAAAATACCTTTTGGGGAATTATAGGTCAAAACAATCATAGCAGTCAATCACAATCTTTCTTTTAGATGCAGCAGAACAGTTGCGCTTTATAGAATTGCATGGTTTTAGATTTCTGCCAGCAGCACAAAATTGATAAAATCCTAACCCTCACCCAAAATCCTAAATCCTAACCGCTAAATCCTAACACTAATCTAGACAGCAAGCTGTTGGATTCTTTCAACTATGCGGGGAAAAAAACCTGACCTGCGAGTGTACATCTGTAATATTGTACATGTCTACTCGGCAGATAGACATGACAATTCCTCCATAAGAAACTGGCCCTGTAGTCATGAGTGGTTGAAAATCATCTCCCCCTCCCCACGTGGCGGTGGTAACGTTTTCAACAGTAGCCCAAGTAAGGGGGCCACATTTCACTTTATTTTAAAACAATTTTCACTACCCTTTGATCATTTTCTTCTTCCTTGTGCAGCATGATAACCATTTTGAAACAGGGGGACCCTCCACCCCCACCCGCCATTTCCCACTAGCGGTCTGCGGGCCATCACCCCCCCCCCCCCAAAAAAAGAATGAAACGGGAAGTATACAATCACAATGCAATAATAATAATAACACACATCACCAGAAAAACATCCCCATTCTTGATGAGAATCCCACACTAACCCAATGTACCCATTTTGAATCCAACCATTTCGAGCTTCGCACCAATGATTTTTGCAGACCTTTGACAAAGTACCAATAAGGAAATACTAGGTGAGGGCGCACCTTCAATGGATAAAAAAGGCACTGACAATGCGTGGCAACAGATGTGACATGTTTTCATGTAGTTTCAACATGTGATGAAAGTACAAATGTATGGTATGGGCATCAAATTTCCTGCACTGTTATGTCTACAATAACTCCTATTGAGACACAAAGCTTTTGGATTCACTATTCCAGGGTCTATGATATGAGAGACTATTGTATTGGTATTGGTCTGCATCACCAGAATTAAATGCTACAACTTTGACATTATTAAGCTGAAATTACTTTGAATTCCATACTAATTTTGTCAAAATTTTGGATAACTAGCCAGTTTAAAAGTACTTTGCCTCTAAAAACTCAGGCAACTTTCAGAGCCACAGAGTCTCCCCAGTGAGTGCATGCACTTTGGCACACACAATCACACACCTTACACAAACACACGCACTTGATGGCACACCAAACACCCACACACGCTTTGCAAAAAACAGCACCCCCCATATGCACACACACAGCTTTGCATGCCATAGACATACCCCAACATACCCACAAATATTAATCATTTGTGTTTCATATGAAAATGAAAGGGGCATTTCATTATCATCAGCCAATCCCACCCACCCCCCCCAACACACACACACACCACAGAAGATTCCCCTATAATAAGTCAGAGGGAAAAACATTGGTCGACTTTTAATCAGTATGGACAGGTTCTCCAATTCTATTTATTTTTTAAATTTCAGGTTGGGTAGCTCTAATAATAGAAAGTGCCAGAGTCTCAACATGATAAAAGGTAAGGGATGTTTGCACAAGAAATGATGGGACTATTTCTTTGGTTGCCCTTTAACATCTTATCTGCAAACACCCTTGCATATCCTCCTACTACCACGATTAATTGGCAGAAGTGCCTCATATGTCCGAGTTCTTTTACCTGAACATCCGCTTTCTCCAAACTAAAGGAATATTGGTTTCTCTATGTTTCATGACCATCAGTTCAGTAGTTTGGAGCAAACGGCATTTTAAGGGATCGATGCCAGATAGATTGACAAATTCCAGTTGATGGTAATTTATCTCAACTGCCTCTCTACCAAAACACACAAATACGCAGTGCCCCCTCCAACTCCACACCATACAACACCCAAAAATTGTTCATTTTCCCCAAATACACTAAAATTTGTCCAGCCAAATATAGATCACTTCAAAGGTCAAAACACAAAACAGCCTGACATGAAATAGGTCTTGAACAATTCTTGAATCATGAATAACATTTAAAGCAATAATAGCACATTTTTTTAAGAGCGCCCCTAATTTTTCAAAATTGCATTTCAAAATTGCATTGCAATTGCATTGGTAACTGACTAGTAAACTATACCTGTGAATGGTTAAGCTCGAAAATGTCTCACAAACGAAGGAATTTTGTAATTAGAATAATTAATATCGGAGATCTCCGATAATAATTCAACGGCTGCTGGAAACAGCCTTCCAATAAGAAATAACTGGGAAATAGTGTCATGTACGCGTCTACGCTCATCCATTAGTTGTTTTATTGGTCAGGCAAGTCAAGTTAGAGGTCATTTTCTTGAGGTGGCACTATTTCATCATGGGCGGACATAAAACTTAGCATTTCCAGCTCTGCCGCTAAGTACAATCTGGGATCCCAATTCTAATTACAAAATCACTTATTTTATGATAAATATGCATTTTTGAGCATTCTCGTTCGCAGGTATAGTTTCCTAGACAATTACAAAAATTTTGAAAATTGGGGGTGCTCTTCAAAAAATGTGAGAGTGTTATTGCTTTAATCCTTCCCCAAAGAAGTCTACAGTGTGAGTCAAAATGATTGTTCCCTAAATATCCTGATTTTTTCTTGTCAAACTGTGCAAGGTAGCTCTTAAAATTGTAAATACTTCAAAGTACATTTAAATAGCTTTCACAGAAATTTTGAATTTTTCATTTTGGTACAGGCAATCAATATCTGCACTCATTTAAGGGGTTTGACGTGTGATTTGTGTACGCGCAAGCTGCTTTACACCTTCAGCATTCTGTTTAGAGCCCAGTCATGGACAAATGGAAGAATTTTAGTTTTGACCTGCGAAGGTATCATGCGCAGATACCGCGAATAACTGTGCGCTTGTTTGCGTTTATTAAAATCGCGCATCTCTACGCCTGCGTTCCTGCTTTGCTGCATGCCGAATGTGGCGCGGATTTTAATTGCCGCCCAACAAGACGCCCAATTTGAAAAAAGTGTCCAATTTCAGTGGTTTTCGGTGTGTAATGGAAAAAGTAAGTCGGTGACCCTCATTTTTTATTTCAAAATTTTGAAGAACAACATCGGGACCTCAACATATTTAGAAATTACTCAATTTTATCGAGAGGTTTTTATTTTGTAGGCGATCTAAACGTGAAATTTTGACTTTTCCCATAGACTTGCGTGGTTTAAAAAGTGACAACATACCTTTTTTGTTTTGGCTATAGCTCAAAAACAAAGTCGGTGACCCCCATTTTTTATTTCAGATTCTTAATCAGCACCGTTGTAAATACCATATATGTGAATTCTGGAAAATTTTATCGAGTAGATCACTAACACGTCAAACCCCTTAAATAAAGAATTTGCCTTTGTACAAGATTCTATTGATTTGGTAATTGAAGCGCAAAATTTCAAGTGGGATACCTAATGTGTGCTTTACACACTCTGGTGGATAAATGGTAATAAATGCCCCAATGAGTATAACACAGGCCAGTTATTAAGTTGGGATTAATGCAACAACAAGTACAATTATATTTTGACTGTTTAGAATTCTTCAAGGTTTGGAATGAACTCGTTTTTAACTATTAACTAAGGCAAAACAAACAGATATTGAAAAATACACACCAAAACCAGGTTTCAATTTAAAAGTGATACACCTTAGTTGGCTAAAGGTCAAAGGTCAGACTTTTTTGGAACAATTTTCTTTCATGATAAATATTAATAATTTTGTGCTTCACTGTGGTGAATAAATACAACAAACACGAAAGTTCTTTGCCTATCTCGTTTTTCTGTATCCTGGTTTGTGAATTACACTGTTAACATGTTTACTCATCTTCTATGGTTTACTGTACTAAATTTGTACACGCGGCATTTCGGGAGCCCTCTAAAAACGAGGCCATAACTTCAAAATAAAACGCATGAATCTCGGGATTTTTGACATGGTGATTAAGAAGTAATTATTTGTTAATATAAAGTATATGATAATATTCTAAAAAGATTACAAATATTTTTAATATTTTTTTATTCATCGAGGAACAATAATTTTGACTCACACTGTACATCTAATAACTGAGCTTTTCATACTCTAGCAAGTGTTATCTTATATGTATCATGAAGTTCTTTTGAGGCAATGCTTGGATCAGTAAATGTTGACACTTCATTGAAACGAAAGTATGAAAAATAGATACACTTAAATGTCAGTGAAAAACTGCCATTTACAAAGGTCATGAAGATTCATTCAAATTTGACAAGGAATGCTTGTCACGTGAGAACACAATGCATCATTTAGGCCTATTCCTGTATACCTTGAATGTCAACAAGAGGGTGCATTGAGTCAATCCCACAATGCACCAGTTTTGGGAAATTTCACCTCAACAAGGTCACATGATCCCACAAACATCCTATTGCTTAATACATAAAAACCCCAACTTTTACTCTCATTTAAGCCTACAAGGTGCTAGTACTTCGGAGATTTTTAGCATGATCATGAATATCTTGTGGTTTTAAAACTTCCAAAACACTTTTTATCCATAAGTACTGACATGTGTTTAGTACAGTACAGTACAGTATAGGCATATTGCAAATTTGCAATGCATTCTAGGATTGATTCAAAACACCCTCTGAATGTTAACCCAAAAGCCGATTACATGCAGCTACATGAAGACAAGTCATTCCTGACTCTCAGCGCCATATCCTTTCAAAAGAGATGCTATTACTATAATGATGAATATTCTGTCCTTCTTGACTTCCTTCTGTGACACATGGCGGGTGGCTCTTGGAAGCCTAATCAATAATTCCAAGATGAAATTGTAATCCGTCTTGTCTAGTATCAGAGTCGTCATAGCTGCAGGTATCTCCGTGCTTGTGCCTGACAATGGGTTCTGATTCAGAGGGAGACTGCCACAATCTCTTTAACATAGACATCTTTTACATTCCAAAAGGATGTACCCTTAGAGCAGAGCAACTGAGGATAATAATTACCAGACAATTCACTTGCACAGAAAGAGCTTGCAAAGCACTGTGGTAACAATGCATTTAAATCAAGTCATAAATGCTGATAATCATGGGGCATGAACTTTGTATGACTGCAAAAGTGCAGTGATCACATACATTGTGCAATAGACAAATGGCTGAATTTGTGTAAGAGTCTGTGGATGCTACCCCTCTTTCTATATCACATTATATGCTGTTAATTGTGTCACTGAACTTTAGATGACTCCGATACATAAAACAAACAATACCAACATACAGAAACATGACAAAAGTACAAGTGACTGTTAGACAATGTGAGATTTCACTAATACTAAACATGTCAAAATGTCAATCCATGCATTATGTATGAAAGGTTTGCAGTACTATATCACTAAGTTGACATTTCAACCTTTACCATACCTGACCATACATTGCTGTATCAAATTTCTTACTTACTTCAGCACCTTGAACTTGTCTTCAATGCACACACTAATGAGCTAGTAAAATCTCAATTCTCTTGGCACAGTTCAGTAGTTTCCATTCCCCAATGTATTTAGAAAATATACCCCGTTTTTTGGGTATGATATATGACGCCCAGATCACACAAGGTCAGTTCATGTCAATGTATACACAAGTACAACCCACTGAACTGTGTCCTTAGTGGATGAGCATAGTGACAGGTAACCTATAGTGATACTGTACCAGGAATTATACATACCAGGAAGTATCTTGAATAAATGGTTCAATTCTGTAGCACACTTAACAATGACACCATCACCACACAGCTATCCAAACATGTTTTAGTAATCCTAATGATTTCTACAGCAGATGAAGAATTTCCATGTTCACTCAGTCCATGCTGCTGTTAGTGCAACACATACCTATTCACCACTCAATGCACAATATGCTGCTCCCAAAATAATTTTTTACGCTGCAGTACAAGTAGAAAATTCGAACACAATAATCACCAGCTAATTAGGCCACCCTTAAGACTTACAAGATGCTACAATATCCAAAATATAATCCAACCACAACAATTATCATCACAGCCATGTCCTGCTCACAAAAATTGAAGGAATCTTCTTAAGAGATGAATCATCTGAACACAATAGAACTTAATGAGCCATTACAATAAGAGCACTACATTATTTTGTATTACAGTGGAAAACATGTAAAAGGCATACAAGTACAAGATGTAGGTCTGTTGGTTTAATGAGGTGGGTGGTCTTTAATTAGAACAAAAATGGAGAATAGATAGCAAAAATCAGCCATTTTAGGCCTGCTCTACAATCTCAAATTAAGAAATATATGTTGAGAGGTTCATCAAATCAGAAGTTGTTTTTTCTGCATTCAAACAATTGTTTGTAGAACAATTCTTTACAGTTCTGTATGGTCTGAACTGTTTTTCATATTAAATGTACTGCATGATAATTTTCCCTAACTTAGACTATCACCAATATAGTTTAATTCCAGAATTTGATTTAAATTTGATATATCTGTTCATGTGAGTAGAAATCGCATATATATATGGCTCATACACTTCAATACAAACCATAAGCCCACCATTTACACTCATGCAATGGAAAAAACTGGGGTCAAAATAATTTGTGGATGTGATCAGAAATATACACAGTTCTATGGAATAATACCTAAATCTCAAGTGGTCTAAGGATCAGTTGATTCACCTTTTAAGAACATTATTTCTAATTTCCTGCATAGGCCTATGTACATGTACACACAGGCCTGTCCTGACCCTCAAATTGAAAGGAGAGTAGATGTAGAGGGGGCTGGAGATTTTAGGAGACATGTCTCCACCCCCACCCCACCCCCATCATCTGCCAATCCACCTATTAAAGGTCACTCTTTTCTGATGTGATGAAGTTGATCAAGAATAGCTTTATTTTTCAAATTCAATGCATAAATATCCCATGAAAGAAATATTAAATTATGTACATTGTCTTTAATGTATCACGCATAAGCCTTGCTATCAAACATTTACATGAATTAATAATACTACAGCTCAATTACATTTAAACCAAAAAAAACACCAAATGGCAAACTGATCCCGATGCTGCTAACCTATTAAAAGCACAATGGTAAACATTAAGCAAAATACTAATCTACTTAATGAGCAATGCAATTACAGATGCTCAAAAGATGTGCATTTTCTATGCAACTCACCTCGTCAGTTTACCGGTACAAATACAAAAGCGGCTCTCATCGTCAGACATTATTATGTATACATGATGGGCATACAAAACGTGCATTTACCTAGTTCCCCTACCCGGCAGTGCTATGAATTGGAGTCGGAATCATCTCGCTGTACTAGATCAGTTCATACGGAGGCAAGGAGGTGTTGTGTGTTTTGAAATCGTGCGTACTTAATTACCAACTCTGATTGGGTTACCCGAAGAGCTTGCTGAGTGCGGCGCCCGACTGACCCAGAGTCAGGCAGATATTTTTTTCACCTTCTTTCCAAGAAGTCCCATGGCTCTACAGTGTTAAGAATAGAAATCTTCCCTTTTAACATGTGTTTATCTACACTACATGTAGCACCCCCTCTGGGCAACATTAGCTCAGTTTCGAGATTGCAAAATAGCGGGAAGATTTGTGGCTGTTTCTTGCTAGTGAGGAATTGTATGCGGATTAGACATTTTTTTTATGATTGGCTTCCGGAAGGAACCGTGTTTGTTGCATAAGTAGGTTTGTTGCATAATTGATATCATTTGTGTTAAGTGTGCTCGCTACAACTCTCCGATTAATCATTTTCTGACTCTCTCTCTCTTGCTTGGTAAAAATTATTGAATATAAAAATAGAAGCAGAGATTTTTGAAACACAGTGTAAATATATGCAATGGTTTTCAAATTGAAGTACTGGTCACAGGAATCACTCAGGTCTCAGGAAGTGAAATTGACTTTCATTTTAATGTAAATTTCATTCAAACAGAAAATGACTTTATAATATATTTAAATAAATAAATATGTTACACAAGAACAGAGGAGGACAATTTTTAGTCCGATAAATGGGACTTCTGTCAAAAGAGCTTAATATCATTTTGCCATTTTATCATTTTGCTCCCAATGAATCCCACCAATAAAATCCTTAAAGTCAATGTGTCTTTACAAACTGGAAGAAAAATCTTGCATATATTATAATGTGGGGTAATTCCATGAATTGTATAACTTTTTGTTTTTTCAAATTGCCTTGCTGAAAACCATAACAGCAGTTGCAAATCTGCTATACATCAAGGAGTTGATGCACAAGTACATTTGTCCCAACATGAAAATCAATATGCAGGAGAATCACAGACAACATTCAAAATTGACACTAAATTCAACCCACATTAAAGCGACCCAAACTTGATTTGCAACTATCTCATTCTGTTTGCCTTCCCTGTGCATGTCAAATATCAATCTCTTCTCCCCACACTATTTTGGCAAGATCCTGCTATGAGCCAATATTTGCTCAGCAATAGATGTCATTCAATTCCTATATACATAGTCGGCAGATCTCTTTTAATATTCTAGTGCTAGGACCTACGTTTACATCCGGATAATCCAATCCTTTGTGGGCGGTGTTCTCGTCTCATCGGAGGAATCCCAGTCTAAGTATTATATCCATTGCATTGTACTTGATGTTGACAATTATATACATACAATGTATGAAATCGTTAGAATGGTAAGCGATCATGGGGAAGCATCATCTCTGCTCATCAGAGCAGCTTACACTCCGAGCAAAGAAAGCCTCAATCCCCCTGGCCACAGTTCAATAACTTCCATTACCAGCATATTAGAAAAGACTGCTCCCTCTGGTTATGAGTATAATTTCTAATACCCAGAACACAAAAGGTCAGTTCACGTACATGCATATACCATAGCTTGCTGAACTTAGTCCTAGGTGGATGAGCATAATATAGCTTAATCATGTTTCCATGTAATCTGATTTTGTACAGTTGGTATACTCAATAACCTGGCTCTGCTCATGCAATTCATGCAAGTATGGTACTTAGAGATTTGGAGTCGAGTCTTCCATTTTGTTCCACTTTTCCCCGACTCTGATCAGCCCATTTTCCCCACGTTGCATACAAACAATCAAATGCCATCCTGTATTAGCCTCCCCATTTCCTGTGCTCTTTTTTTGATACCGTTCCTGGATAGCCAAGTAATTTTCTTGTATCGAGTAATATCTTGCCGGTGATTTATCATACAGCAACCACTCCACCGACTTCCAGCAGTCATCTACCATTTTCAATCACTTCCATTCCAATATTGCTAATATTGTTGTTTCTTCCAGAGACTGCTTGTGTGTTTAAAGGGACACAGGGATAATGTTTGCAGCATGCCTTCAAAACTGAAATTTCTCTCTTTGCACTGTAGCAGCTTGTAGCCTACATTTTAACAATATACTGGGTGAGTTGTGCACATATTAGCAAATTTCAGGCCAGCAAATGTGCCGCCTATTTCGCAATCGCGATTGTTAATTATCAGTGTATAGTTGCATGTATTTTTTGTCTTATTAGATAATTCC